>PVKE010002676.1:63020-80048 GCA_004027555.1 Craseonycteris thonglongyai
CAGTGCATAGTTATTTCTATTTTACTTTTTGACAGATAGAGAGAGAGACAGAGACAGAGACAGTTAGAGAACCGAACTGTGGGAACTCCCCAGTTCAGCACGTGGGTCCTGCCTGGGCCGGAGCCGGGATTCGATCCTCGGTCCTCATGGCCTCAAAGCGAGCGCTCAACCCGCTGAGCCGTCCCGGCTTTTCCCCATTGAAGGTTCTTAATATTTCTTTGGCTTTATGTTTACAAAGTGCATGCTGGTTTTATACTTCATAGAAAAAAAACAGATAAAAAGTCTTCATGATCCATCTTTCTATAAGAAAATGATGATAAAATTTTGGTAAATATGTACAATATATATGTATATTTACACATACAAGCACACATGTACACATACTTCTCACAAACATTAGAATGAATTGTCCAAGATATAGTGTGAATAGAAGGTAAACATTTACACCTTTCAGACATGGCTAGGATTTGAAATCTCTGAAGTTTTATGTAATAGTCAATGTATGCCCTCTTAAGAGTCTTGAAAACCAGATTCCTGAAACAAAGGTCATTTATTGAGAGGCAGAAGACAGATTTTTTTCTGATTTATTTTCCTCTTTATAGCCTCATGGAATTATCCTTAAAGCATAAAATCCTAATTGGGACTGCCTTGTGATTGTGTTGTATTATTTACCTTTTTGTCTGTTTGGCCAAATGTAAAATGGAAATAAGTGCATCTATCTTATTGGCTATTGGTGGACTAAAAAACATAATATATTAGGTATATTATAAGTGTTCACAGTGAATGTTAGCTATTACCATTATTCATTAAACAGGCCATTTTCCAATTTTAGTTTGTAAGGCATAGGATAATTTTCAAATTCAATGTAGTGTTTTGTTTCTTTTTCTTCCTCCTAAGATATCATATATTCTAAAAGAGTACAGTAAAATTTAAGGATCACTTTTGACATTTTTTAATAATGTGACCAAAATATAAATTTTGGTATCATGACCTAATCTAATATGTGGTGTTTTTATTCCCATACTTAGATATATTCAAAGAACTGAGAGTAATTCAGCCAACTTTCAGTTCGCTACCTGCAGACAGTATGTAGCTTGCATTGTCCAAAATGGTTGCCACTAGTTCACTGTAGCTATTTAAATTAGTTAATAATTAAAGTAGCACAAAAATTTAATTCCTCATTTATGCCAGCCTCATTTCATGTGTTCAACATCCATATGTGGTTTGTATTACCATAATGAACAGTATACAAGGGCTGTCAGAAAAAATCCAAGAGAGAGAGAGAGAGAGAGAGAGAGAGAGAGAGAGAGAGAGAGAGAGAGACATTGAGACATTTCTATGCATGCAGAATACTCTACTGGATGGACTGATGCGGACAGATTTTGTTTTAACTGCTTTTGTAAAATGTCTGCAGTTTAACATTAAAAAAACCTATCTTTAGCTCTTGATTCCTCAGATTTTTATGTAACCATCAGTAGTTTGCTACCTGACTTTCCACCCACTTGTCTCTAAAATAGACTTATAGGGTTAAATAAGACCACTTTGTTTAAGTGTTGTTGGTACATAGCCAGAAGTTTTATTATTATCGCTCCTTCACAGAAGTGGCTCTACGGCATCATCTCCAAAGACCTGTGCTTCAAACCCTGTTTCTTATCATTGGGGGTTTTGCAAATGTCCAAAATTGAAACCCTGAGTATGCTCTTAGAGGAACTTTGCTGACTTTGGTCTCTTCTCAGTGACTGTATCCCACTGCCTGTCCTCACTTTATGAGGAATCAATCTATTTTACGTTTCTTGTTGATTTGCAACCCAATCTGTCTCATTCTGTTGCCAGTTTGTATGTCTAAACATAAAAAAACTATAATACTATCCTAAGACAAACACAGTTGGAAAGGTAAAAATCATGAAATGGATAATAACATTAAACTGTTTTTTTTCTCTTGATTATCTATGCTTCTCATCATACCTATTCATATGGATATGGAAAGAAAGCCTATACTATGTGACAAAATTGATTCATAATCCTGATAAAATTGTGACAATTGACCAGTATTAAAAAAAAAAAAGTAAAGGCAAATTGAAATGTGTTATTGCCTTAGAAATTTAGAAAGGTAATTCATGTTGTTAGTTTTGAATATTTCATTTTCATAGATGAAGGGAACCTGGAGATCATGCTGCTATTTTCATAATCTGAAATGCAAGGGTTTGAAAAGAAAACTGGCAGAGGGAGTGATTGAACGCACACCCAAAAGTACTCATTAATAATTGAACCTTGAAACTGGAATTAAAAATAGCTATTATAACAAAACTTTTCAGCTTTTTATTTCCAGAAATAGAGTATCTAGATTGGAGTAAAATGAAAATCATGTGCTTAAAATATATAACAGTAGGCAATGTTCAACTTGACTAATGTGGTTTTTAAAGTTAAAACTTTGAAGAGAATGTTTAGATAGGAATAGTGTGTATGTATGCCAAAATCATCATAAAAACAGAAAATTGCTGTCAAAGTATAATATAATTTTCCAAATAAAACTAATACACTCTAATCACAATGCTTATTTTTAAAAATTTTTCTTAGTACTTTGCTATATACAGTTTTATTGTTATATACACATACGTACATACATATACACACACATACATGTATAGATATATATATAGGTATGTGGACATAAATGGGGTGTGTGTGTGTGTGTGTGTGTGTGTGTGCACGCGCATGCCTGTGCACATGTTTTACTTTTGAGAAGACACATTTAAAGAATACTAACTTTAGGCCAAAGAACCTGCAACATGGGTGTCGTTCAGGATCATGATATTTGAGCAAAATATTGACCACTTGAGGAAAAAGAGAGTGTCATCAATGTTTGTATGGGTTAAGATGCCTTTGTGGATGTGAAGTAGAATTTTTGAGCCTCTTTAGCTGAGGCTATAGTTGCTGAAGAAAAATGTAGGATTTCATTTACCATCTCACTGAGGAGCTAGAGTAAAGGAACCAGGCTTGCAAATTCTTGTTTTTCATTTGCATGGTTTCTGGTGTATTATATGTAACAATTAGCATAATCTGCCTAAAAGGAAAAGAACGTTCCTTTAGGTTAATGAACTGTCATAGAGGGAGATAAGTAGTGTGAAGGACCTCCAGCCAGGTTTAGGGAAAGAAAAATAAACTTATAAATGGTAGAGTTAGGGTATCAATCTCTAGACAGATTGAAGCCCACAGTTGGCTTCCTGAAAATTAAATTAAAATGTAAATAAACACTTCCATTGCCAAAGAGAAAGTGGGCTGATTTGGTGGGATGGGGGCCTGGAGGTGGGGTAGTGGAGCAGCAACAAACCTCGTGAGCTTTTGTAATAATTCAGCACCTCAAGATTTAATAAAGTACAACTCTACAATTTTTTTCTGTTATAAAATAATTGTGGAACAGATCTTTGACATTGCTTCTTTTTCTTTAGTGCATCCTATATAATTCATTGCAAAAGTGTATGTTTTACCTCAAATTTGGTTATAATTGGAGTTGATGAAGAGTTAAATAGTTCCTCAATATGTGCTATCATGTGTGCCTATAATTTCTTTTTTTGGTAAACTTTAAACCCTTTTAAATGTAAAATTATGACACAATTAAAGACATAATACAGCTTTTAGTTTACAACATGTCATGAGCAGCAAATGGGAAAAGAAGTATTTACTCATTTTGTCAAACAAAAAGAATTTTAGTATAGTATTATATATTATTAAAAGGTTGGGGGTAAATATAAATTTTATGCATATACTCACGTTCAGTATATACATTACATACAGGAAAAGCTAACAAAATCATGTACCCCTCACATTCTCCAACTGTTTCCACTCAGTATTAGGAAAGCTGATAGTGAAATGCCATGCACTTTAGTTTTTGTCAGTACAAACAAATGATCACAAAGTGTTCTAAATAAGTGCAAATCTGTAATATGCTTGGCATTCTTTCAAATAAATCTCACAACATATTCTCTTCATTCTTTCTTATTTTGTTCTGAGTTTTTGTATAAAAGATTTAAATCAAGCTGGTTAAATCATTTTAGTGCCATAAGGGGACGCGTAGAAGAGAGGATTAGCTCATCAGGCAGGATGAGTTAGGTCATGGTTTATCCAACCATAATTCAAGGGCTTTGTTCTCCAAGGCTGAAGTTATAACCATGCCAAGGGTCAGCGCCAAAATGTCTTTTATCATAAGTTGGAACTGCTTATCCCTGCAGATGACTGAGCTTTAGTTGGTTCCTTAGAAATAGGTTTTTATTTTTTTAAAGCTTAGTATTGTCTTCAATTCTGCCTTTTTCATTGGCTTTAAAAATTACTATATTCATTTGTATTAGATATACAGTGACATTTCTATTAAACAGGAAATTTAGTTTATTATATTTTTCAATAATTATAAATAGACGTAGAATTAATATGAAACAGACTTTTTTTTTTTTAATAAGTAAGACTTTAGTAACGAAATGAGGGAAGGCTGTAAAGCGGTGTTTTTTCAAACTGGTGGGGACATATTAGTCTGTAATGAATTCGATTTCAAGGGTCTTTGACAGAATTTTAAGAATGAAATGGAATAAACGAGAGAATAGGTTAACAGAAAAAATATTGGAGCAGTTATGGAATTGTGTGTGTGTAAAAGCATCGTACAGTATTACGATGTCTTTTTCTTACTTTTCTTACTTTATTTTTATTGTCCTTGAACCAACAATAGTCCTTAAACCATTGGTGTAGAAAAGGATAGATCTGCTAGCTATGAAACTCTGAGAAATGTATCTCTATATGTCTGTTTCTCATCTGTAAAATGGAAGTAATACAATCTACCTTAGAAGGTTAATGTGAGAATTAAGTGAGATGATACATGTTAAAACCCCTAGCATGGTTCCTGCTGCATTAAACGCTTGACAAATAGTACATTCTATTAGTAGTGACATTGTAAAGGATAAAATTAGTTTATGACTTTTCATGATGCATTAAATTATATGCTGGCTATCTTGAGATGGCTGGAGGAGGTGACAGATATTCTACCAAAGTTTTACATCAAAAGAAATAGAATAGACTAGAGCAAGAGATAAGATCAAGTGGAGGTGCACTGAGCAAATGACAGGCTTGTAGAACTGTGGTTGGGATTATTCTCTATTCCAGTGACTCCTGGTTGATTAGGAACACAACATCAATTCAGCCCATTAGCCATCTCATTCAAACAAGCACCTCCTATACTGGGGTTCACCTTCATTCAGGTCTTATGGTAATCTGGCTGCAGAAGCTTATCACTAAGATGGAAATAATCATTTAGTGTGAATATGTTTCAGTTTCATTATCATTGGACAGATAATCTGCATCAGCAGCTGCTGTGAACAGATGTTAATGTTCTCTACCCTTGTCTTCTAATAGAGACAGTGAATAGGTTTCAGAAATTAAGTATTAACCATATTAAAACCAAACTATAGAATGTCTTTCTTACCTCTCTAATTAAATGTCTGTTGTGTTTACCCAGGTTTTTGTTTATGTTCTTTTTTTTCCTCTTGCTCATGGGCAAATTCCTTGATAGCAAAAAGGATGTTTTGTTCATGGTGCTGGCAAATTTTTGACACAAAAACAGTTTTTGTGAATGAATGATTTCTGATTGTCAACATGCAAATCATAATGTGACAGACTCACGTTTCTTCTTCAGCTTTTTAATGAAGTACAGTTTTATATATCTTCTTAACTGATTTACTCGTATAGCTGTCACTGCCTAAAGTAGGGAAAAAAGTGGAATTGAAAGTGGTTCCTGGTGTATTCAAATCTGTCTTGCCAGTTCACCCTGGGCAATAGAATCCTGACTCTAACTAACACCTTCCAGTGGGTGGCTAGAGCAGTCCTTATGTCCCCAAATGCCCCCAAATTCTCCATGTTTGCATCAGTTGTAGAATATATCATATATGCCTACTATACTGGAGTTTCAGAGTTTGGTTATTCTATGCCTAGAAATAATACAGCTCTCTACATGGTCTAGGCTTTAATTATTTCTTTATTGTTTGTTTGTTTGAGAGTGCTGTGAATATTTTTAAGAATATAAAGACAATTTTTTTTTTAGGTCTGAGAATGAATAAAGGTGCCATCACCCCTCCACGTACGTCTCCAGCGAATACATGTTCTCCAGAAGTAATCCACCTGAAGGACATTGTCTGTTACCTTTCTCTCCTTGAAAGAGGAAGACCTGAGGATAAACTTGAATGTATGTGGTTCTTTATTTAGTCTACTTATCACAGTTGGGAAGGGGACTGAATATTGATGAATTTAAAATTGCATCTGCTAGTTATATAGATTTTAGTTAAATAAAGCGACCTTGATTAATAATCAAAAAATTACTCCAATTAAGAATCAACCAATTAAAGAATATTAAGAACCTATCAATTTCAAAATAATTATCAAGTTCCATTTACTACTGAGTATTTCTTGAGTGTGTTTCTCTTATCAAATAACTTTTTTTTTTTAATGTTGCTCAGTTTGCTAACAAGACGATATTAGAAAGTATTCTTCGAGTTGTTTTGAAAAAACAATGTTTTAGCATATGAGGTCTTCCCATTAGGCAGCAGGAAGTTTTCAGTGTGCACATATATCCTGAGCCTGTCTCCCTTAGAAATCTCCCTTAAAACCCTTGGCACTTAACACTTTATTTGCTAGGAACAAATAATTTCTCAAAGGCCAAAAATGAGAATTTTATGTATAGGAGTTGACTCTGGATAGTATTAATAGTTAGACAATAGATTTCCTTCTTCTGCGAGGTAGCAGGTATTTCATATAGAGACTATCAGTTGAAATCAATTACTTTCTTTAATAAAATATAGTGGCCGAGCTCCCTCTGGTGGCTACCCATACTCATTGCAATGCAAGAAAATCTTTTTATCAAACATTTGTTCTAACCCTGATCATTTAGGTATTTTGTAATCTAGTCTGTCTCTGAAGCCCTTGCTAAATACAGAGCTGGTAGTTTGTTCAGAAATCTAGTTAACTTGGTTGTAATGTATATTATGATAAGGAATTAAAAATTATTGCTACTAAATAATAGTGGAGACAATGAATCCTGAATCTGACATTTTTAAAGTAAATATACAACATTGTGACGTCTCAGAATTATGATGAGGATGTATGCTTAATTAAATTTAATAATAACTTGTTGATAATATTTGTCCCACTAATAAAAAGTTACTGTGATATGCTTGAGTCACACCTACTTTTGAATAGGCTATATATATATTTTTTTTTTTAATTTTTTTTTTTTTGACAGAGAGAGAGAAAGAGATACAGAGACAGAGAGAGAACTGAATTGGGGGCACTCCCCAGTTCAGCACATGGGTCTGCTCGGGCCGGGGCCGGGATTTGATCCGTGGTCCCCGGCGCTGCAAAGTGAGCGCTTAACCCACTGAGCCATCCCAGTTTCCCCTAAATAGGCTATACTAACCTTATTCATTAAATAAATATTTATTGTTCCTAAATGGTGAGTATTTGCATTTCAATATTTATTTGTATTCCCAAGAATCTACAGAAATCTTCCTCATTCCAAAGTAAATATTAATGTTCAGTGAATTTCTATTGAAGCTACAGCCAGAGAGAAAGTTTTCTCAGGTGGTATCAGGACCACTTTTGTGATGACTTTGAAAACACAAAGGCAGATATCTTTTTCCAGGTCTGAGACTGAGTACATGAACTGTCATGCCTCCCTGACATGGTCTTTGTGTTGCAGTTTAATTATTTTTAGGTTAATTGGATGTATTTTGTTTTTAAACTAGAATTCCCAAGAGACGTGCTTTTAGGTCCTCAGTTTGAGTCTATGAATGAACAGTCTTTGTCTATAATTGCAAGCCGCATGTTGACCCACAAACCATTCTAAACCACTTGACAAGTGAAGTCAAACTTGACCTTCGACTTAGCTCTCTTCAGTGTCATCAACCCCCTTCTGTTTGCTCTTTTTGAAATTTCCCAGCTCTTTTTTTCAAGCTTACACCAGATTCAGTTGTCTTATATATTTTTTTTCTTTAGCATTTCTTCAGACTCTTCTCATAGGCAGATTTATCACTGTGGTTTTCGCTATCTTCAAAGTCAATGAATTTCAATTTCAGAAGCATGTTAAAATATACCCGAATTCCAGCTAGGCTATAGTTCTCTTCTCTCCTATCCTCTAATATGGAGGACCTTAACCAGATCCTTAATCATCTAGAGCTTTGTTTGTTGTTTGTTTGTTTTTAAATGCCAGTGCCTGGTCCTTTCCCACACCAGTTAAGTAAAAATTAATTCCTCTCACCCATTTTCTTAGCAATATACAGTACTATATATTTTATCCCTTCTAAAATTGCAAATTTATACATTCCTAACATTCATGTATTCTTTCACAATTATGGATTAAAAAAATTTTCATGAAACTTTAAATAATCTAATGGTCGGTAATTTAATATATAATTATTTACAAAGCAGTTATGACTTATTATACACTATAATCTAGAAGAAAGAAAAGAAGAAAAATAATTATAATTTACACAGAAATACATATGATCAAGTACCTAAAATAATTAAGTTTTGTAGGTGAGTACTGAATTTGGATCTTGATTTCCCTAATTGACACTCAACTATCTGAGTGATGTGGGCACATTTAAAAAACTTCTTCCCACTTCAGGTTTTCCAACCATAAAATTGGGTTCATATTAATGTCAGTTTCATAGATTTTCTGGGAGGATTAAATGAACCAATATTTGCTCACTTCAGCTCCTTCACATTTATTAGTTTACATAACTGTTTGTGAAGTGAAATAAAAGTAAGGTGAGAATTCTTGCCCCTTAACCATTTCACTTCTTCCTCAATTTGCCTGCTGTTTATTGGCCTCCTAACCCTTCAAATGTAGATTGACACCATAATCCATGAAGCCAGTCATTCTTTCACACTTTGTTTCATGCACTCAAATTACTTGCTCATATACTGAGGTGGCAGAGATTTATTGAAATAAAATTATAATTCTATGGATTAACTTTAACTGGCCTTCAGTGTTTCTCTGGTCATCAGCTTCTAGTTATAAATTAATCTAGATGCTTTGCTTCTTCAAACACCTGCCTGTTTAATCATCTTCTCACAGACCAGGTGTAAATTCTTATGATTGCCTCTAATGTCAGTTTGTAGACCTACGTATTTCTTCTTTCCCTTCTGACCCAGGATAAATGTGTCATTTTACTAGTTCCCTATTGGATAATAGACAAAAGTAAACCCATAACTTAGCATCCAAAACCCCATCTGCCTCTACAACTTGACCCCAACCTACCTTGCCCATGTGTTGCATTTGGTTTTGACTTGTGAATACATGCACAATGTCCCGGTCACATGGATCTACTTTTCCATCATCAGAAAAACCCTGCATTTTCCAGCTTTGTGCCTTTGCTTATAATGTTCATTTGTTGGGGGTGTTCATTCTCATTGTTTATCAGTTGTATATTTGAGGCCTAGCTTCAGTCATGAATCTTCTTGTCATCTACAAATCAAATATATTTTGCTCTCTTTTCTCATTCTCTTTCACTGGTGTAACTTCTCACCGTAGCACCTACACTTGTATGAGTGTGTGTATATTTTTGTGGGTGCTTCCACAGATAGATGCTCAATAAAATGGTGCTTAAATGGAATTGTTAATGGGTGCTTGAGAAAAGTAATGTAAATTATTTGAAGCACAAAATAATATTACATTTATTTATACTGTGACATTTAAATACTTGGTACTTACATTTGAGTTAGTGTTTATAAATTGTTAATTTGACTTAACTAGAATAGTATTAAGTTAGCTTACATATCAGTAACCTACTATGCAAAGTATAAAAACACCAGAATATATGTAATAAAGTATTCAATAAATAAAAATTTGCAAGTTTTTTGGAAGACAAAAAGTTCTAGATATAAAAAAAATTACCTTTATATTGCATAATGTGCCTTTGCTCTGATCTTTTAATCAAATTCATATGTGGGCCCATAATTATTTCTATTTAAAGTGTAATTTCATGAGCATAAAAATAGAAATAAAGTGGGTTAGACTAGCTTGTAACTTTGTAACAGGTATCCACGTTTGGAAGCTGTCATGTTTTAATATTGGGCTTAATTTATTTTTGCACCTAAAAATCGATGTCCTTATTGTGTTGGTTTTAAAAATAAAATTTATTTACTCTATAATTTACTTGACCCTGGGGCCTAAATACACTTTTATAATATTTGTAGGTAGGTATTCATTTTATCAATATTATTCAAATATGACTTTAAAAGAAAAAGATTCTATACACTTACCCAGCCAAATGATATTCCTTTTTCATAGTATTGATAATTGCCTTATATATTTTTTCTTATTTAGTTTATCTTTTCCTATATGATGAATTAATTACCAAATCCTCTATCATAAATTCTGGTTTTGAAAATTGTACTTTTTATTTGTTCTTTAATCTCTTCATTGTTAGTCATCTTCTTTATTTTACTTGTTTGGTCTTTCTGGAGCTACTATTTTGAGGTGTTAAAACTCCAAGACAGAACTTTGAATTACTGGGTTTTTTTATTTTCCTGTTTTCCAACTTTTCTCTCGTCTTTTCTTCAGCATCTGGGACATCCTCTAGACCTATAATGCTCCCCCTCCCCCTCCTTCCACACACTTTTTTCTAATATATTTTTGTCTTCACAGAGAACCTATTTTGTCTCAGCATAATCCTTATATGTTCCTATTCTTATTTCATAGATTGAAAATGTCCTCTTATTTATAAGGTCCTTTTTTTTTTTAACCTCTTTCTTGTTTTGTTTTAATGTTGTTTTCTTTCTTTTACAAGTAGCTTTGTTTTGAAAGAATTACTTTTAGACCTATTCTTTCTCCTTTCTCTTCCATGGTGCAGGGGGCAGAAGTTTGAAGTTTAAGTCTGACTCACTGGAGATGAATAAAGGGACCTAGACTCTTTGCATTCAATGTATAGACTGTCACATTATTAGCCTGTCCTTGGTATAGGACCCCTACTGTCAGAATTCTTATGTACCTGGAGCTCAGAATTCCTGTGGTTGAACCGCTTTTGAGCTCCAAAGCCCTGTCTTCAGCTTGGGTAGAGAGCTGGCATCCTCGCGGGGTGAAGGGTAGTATTTCAAGGTCTAACTTCTTTTCATGAAGATTATCAGTGTTCCAATTCATCGCCCTTCCTGTGTAAATCTTTGCCACCTGTTCACTATCAGCATAGGTGTATATTTCTCGATTTCTAAATTAGTCACTCTGTGTTTTTCAGCTTGTAAAATTGGTTGTTCTTTCTCCTCATGTTTACTTTGTGCTTGTAGATTAATGCCTATTTTATCCATTATTATTACTAGTGTGATATTTCAGTAAAAAACTAAGGTAAGTCTGTGTTCAATACTTCATATTTTACACGATCACACTACAATTTTAAAGTAGAAAATAACTTACCTCTGAAAATCAAAATTTTGGAGTTTCTCTCTCTTATCCATAACCATAGAAAGAATTTATCCTTGATTTAGACTTGGTCACCCTAGAATAAAGGATACATAGTGCTCAATATATGTATGCTATTTTTTTTTTTTCACTGGCAGATTCTCCCAGTTTTATTGTCCTCACGTATCCCTGGGCCAAGCCCAACTCAACCAGAGGCCATCCCACAATTTTCTAGGTCCCCAAATGGGAGCTGAAGATCAGTCCCCACTGGAAGCCGGTGTGGCTGACTGGCCATGTATGCTATTTTTATTGTTGCTATTTCTGTTGATTAAACTGAAAATTCTCCAACTTTCTTGCTGAATTAGACAGAATTCAGGGACAGTCATTAACTCCAGTGAATGTGTTTAGAAATTATGTAAAACATATTGGGGTTTTTCTGCAGATAATAGTGAACTAAGTATTTTTACACTATCTTTCTTACTGGAAACAACTAGAAAGTTTGGACACAATTTTTTTTTTTTTAATCTGTAAGTTTCAGAGAATTGTTAAGACAAGTTGAATTTGTGGGTCAAACTTCTGGGAGGAGGGGGCAGGCTTTTGACACTGTTTTTAATTGTCAATTCTTACAATTACAACTTAGTGAGCCTAAGCAGCTGAATAGTTTTAGAAGACTGGTCTTGGGGAAAAACACTTGAATTCCAGAGTTTTTCTCATAGATATATAACAGTTTCCAGGTGTGCTTTAAATTGTATTTTCTTTATGATTCATGATGCTGCACACTTTGTTATGATTGTCCATTCATATAATTTTCATTTTTGAAGTACCTGCTCAATTTTTTGCCTCTTTCTTGAGTTGTCATTTTAGTACTGAGCCTTAGAATTTGTTCACATATTCTGCAAACAAGTTCTGTGTCTGATATATATGTGTTCTGAAAAATTTTCAATTCTGTGGCAAGCTTGTCTTCTTCTTCTTTCTTCTTTCTTCTTTCTTCTTCTTTCTTCTACTTCTTTCTTCTTTTTCTTCATGAGCAGAAGTTCTCATTTTCCACTGTACTAGAAAATCTTGAAATTCTTAGTTCCTGCATTGTGATGTTTTACTTTTCTTAGATTTTATTCTTATTTATTGAATACATGTTTTGCAAATAAAGACATTTATGCATTTTAGCCAGCCCATTTCCACATTTCCCCCTTACATTTTAATCTCTTTGCTTGCATTTTATAGTGCATAGAACATGATAGATTGGCAGCATTTTTTTTTCCTTTTGGTGATGTACAGATAAGTTTTGCACCTCATAGTCAATATATTAGAACTGGTGCACTATGATAATACTTAAATACAAAAATAAAAATTAGTTACAAATGTATGACTAAAATCACTGCATACTTATGTCTCCTAATTATGAATGTTTTTATCTAATATTATAGACCTCAGACATCAAGATTCTCCAAGAAATTATACAAACCCAACACAAACCCTTACTAACTCCTCCTCTATTTTTACAGCTGTATCATTCTTCTCTGTTTATCTCAAATTGCCACCTGCAGCCTCTTCAGTAGTCTCCTGGTGGTGTGTGAATTATACAAGGGAACCCTCAAGCCACTCACGGATGTCTATCATCCTGCTTTCCAGAGTTCATTACCACAAAGCCAACACTCTCCTTTCCTTCACTTGGTTAGTTCAAAGAGAGATTTCCCTATGAAACTACATCTCATATTTAAATAGCCATGATATAATAACAATGCCTTTTATGTCTCAACATCCTCCATCAGAAAAAATTCCCTTTTTTTGACACTAATCTCTCCTTTCTCATACTACTTGAAAACAAAACAAAACAAAAGGCTTATATTGGTGTAGTAAACTTGGCTTTTCATACACATTTGTGTATATCCCTTAACTTTCACAACAAATGTGTGTCTTATGACAGGGTGGTTATTCTCATTTTACAGAAAATAAAATGGTGTTTGATTAAGCTCATGTAATGGTGGATGGTGAACTCCAAGTTATAGTTGATTCCCAGACCTCTGATTGCAGGTGTTTTTACGTCTTAAGTCTCTATATTTTCAAATGCTATTAATTGTAAGTGCCTGGTAGTGCTCATTTTACTATTTTGGTATAGTAAGCTACATGATATATTTACTCATTTTCTGATGGTATTTCACAGCTACGAGTTTAGATTTTTTCCTGATATTTCAGTATGCTTATTGTAGCACTTCTGACTACACTAATGCAAATTATATTTGTACTACAGATTTTTTTCTTATCCACACTGCCCTTAATAGTCTCACTCTGAATGTCTAAATCCCTTCTCTATTTTTGGTTTTCCATTTAATGCTCTTGTAAAAAAGAATTTGAAAACAGTAGTATCTTTGAGTATTTCTTAGATATACTCATATAACAAAAATTGATAGACTTTGTATCTGATACCCAGTATTTTTATTAACTGCTTAATTTATTTTCAATTTAGCTTGATAAATGATCTCACACATCAATTGCTTAGCATTTGTTTTCAGCAGAAAATAAAGTTTAAAGAAGATGCCTAGTAATAATATTGCTTATACTTGCCTATAATCTTTTTTTTTTCGAACATTTCTTTTATTTCTAGTTATGTTTCGCCTCTATGACACAGATGGGAATGGCTTCCTGGACAGCTCGGTAATTTATTTTTTCTTTAAATTTTCACAGAAAATTTCAAAGTGGTTTGTTCTGAAATCTAATGAACAAATTTGTAGCTATCACACAGAAGATACACTTAATGTAATTTTCATGCACTCACATGACATTTTTATCATCTGACTCTTCGAAAGAGAGTGATCTGGAGAAACTTAGGATTGAAGTTGCTGTATTGAGCAATTTTACTGTAAAAAAGTGACTTTTTATGCACTGAAAGATAATAGACTCCAATCTTGCTTGAATAAAATATGAGAAGGAGGTTAAGAACATTGATTGATCTAGAAAGAAAGATAAAATTGTGAGATTTGACACTACAGAAAAATCTCAAGAGTAGAAGTAGAATTTAAAAGAATTAGGAAGTCAACTTAATCATTTAAGTATTTTCTCACTTTTTAAAAGTATTCTTTGTCATATATGTTGTTGAAATAGCTAGACATATCTACAAATTGCTCTGGTGAACTTTCTTTTATTAAAATGCCTCATCCAATATTAAATGCAACTTGCTCACTTTATAGTCTTAGTTGTAAAAAACAGTAGAAGAAAAATACCATCTCTGTATGATTTAACTGAAAAGAATAACTGTTTTATTCTAGTATTTGCAAATCATTTACAGTTATTGGATGAGTGATTAGACTCTTAGATCTACTGCACAAATCAGTGCCTCATGTAAATCTATCTCAGGCTCCATCCAGTAACATGTATCATATTTGCTAATAACAGATTTTACGTATGACTTCTTGTTCTATAAAGAAAACATAAAGATATTAATAAAAGAGTGTCAGATTATGGAAATTTTGACATGCACCGATACCTCAAAAACAAATATTTTGATGTATTTAATATTGATTAAAATAAACATTTCTGATGAGTTCCTCTTAATTCCCTATGGCAGAATTCCAACAGACTTTTATGAGCAAAGCAACACGGTAGGAGACATACTTTTGTAACAACGATACATCCACTTTTTCAGAGAGCAACAAAAAATACATAATTCCTACTGCAGGTAGTGAACACCAATCTGAATTAATGCTATGATTGTGGGAGTTCTTATATTTAAGTCTCTATCTTTTTAAATAGTATTATTTTTAACTGTCCCTCAGTGTTCAGTTTTCTATTTAGGAATATTAAGCTACATTATATATTTGCTCATTTTCTGATGGCATTTCACAGCTAGGAGCTTAGATTTCTTGTAGATATTTCAATATGCTTATTGTAGCACTTCTGAATACACTCACTAATGCAAATTATATTTTTACTGCAGATTTGTTTTATTTAATGTTCCTTTTTAATTATAATAAAAGGATCTTTCTTTACTAGGCTTTTAGCCATGTGTTGGCAGCTGATTTGAAAATTCAGTCAAATGCTTTTCTTTGGTCTCTGCCATTTTTGTTAACATATAGATTACGAGCAATATCAATGACTATGTTCACAATATTAAATAATGAGCTGGGGATAAATACACTTTATGATTAATCTAGTCTTTTTTGTGTGTAATTAAGAATCTGGATTTAGTTTCTATGTTTTATCCATAGAACGTACTGCCCAATATGTTTCCTTTGATATAAGGTTGAAATTTTGCCTTCAGTGCCATTTGTCTTAGAAATTGAAAGATGTAGCAATTTACACAGTGGAGGCAAAACAGGAAAATTGATACTTTGAAAAATGACCACTATGTCTAATAATACTAGTTAATGTTTATTGATCACTTGTAATAGGCCAGACAAGATGAATGCATTTCATATCATAGCAGGTTTAATCTTTGCAGCATATCTACAGAGTAGGTAAGATTCAAATATTAAAAGTATTACTTATACTGATGAAGAGACTAAGTCTTAGGTTAAGTGGCTTATCTATTGTTGCATGCCTATGTAATAGTCCACCAAAAATAGCTTCCATTCCTAAAAACATACTCAGGGACATTAACTTATCCAAACCATTATGGTAGATGTATAAAAGCAAAAATGGAGTAGGTGTGAGAGCAATAAAACACACACACGCACACACACACAATTTTAGCCTATAATTCCAAGGGATTTGTGTTTTACTAAATTTTTATAGTGTGTAATAAACATTTATATTTGTGTTGTTTCTGGGGCAACCTTCTTACATAAATAACACTTTTATGATTGCATCTTTTCTGAAAAGAATGAGTGTAACCTTTATTAGTTTCTCAGAAGGATCTATGACCAACCCACCAAAATAAAAACCAAACAAACAACAAAAAAACATTTTTACCGTATTTCCATCTTCATTATATGAATATTAACTATGTGTATTTGATCAGAGATTTGAGTAGAACAATCTTTGATTAATATTCTTTCAAGCTTCATTCTTTTCTACTTTTAAATCACCATAGTATAAAATACCACCTTTAATTATGACATTGACTACATCATTTAAAATTACTAGCATTTAGAATGTATCTTTAACCTTTCCTGGAAAGAGGGAAAAATTAAAACATAAAATCAGTAGGTATGAAAAAAGTATAATTTATTTAGCCAAGCCATGTGTGTTTACTAGCAGTTCTTCAGAGAGTTGACATTTGAGCAGAATAATGTGAAAATTCAATCTAAAATTCTATCCCCTCATAAAATAAACTCTACATGTACTTAGCCTCCCAATCTTGACCCTGAACAGTCCCTTAACAGGGCACATTATCCTAATAAATGGCTAAACAGTCAGTAGGGTTTCAGAGCATCAGAGTAAAAATAAACCTCTCAAACACTTCCTTCCACCCTTCCACACCTGCTTTCCAGCCCAAAGGTCAGAAGACTCAGTGACTTAAAAGTCTCCTCTTGTGAAAATAGGCATGCTCCTACTTTTCATCTAGACATTTCCTTTCAAAGAAAAGAGTTTCTTCCTTAACAATCTTATACTGGAAGAAACTCTTTGTATAGTTGTGCCCTCTCCTGGTGAAACTTTCTAGACAA
>PVKE010002677.1:0-79859 GCA_004027555.1 Craseonycteris thonglongyai
AAAAAAAAAAAAAAAAAAAAAAAAAAAAAAAAAAAAAAAAAAAAAAAAAAAAGAAAATTAAACTTCACAAGTGTGAGAATAATACTAATTTTGCCTATAATGTTAAATTCTGGAACTATGTCAGTTTATGAGATTTTCTGAAAAGTGCAATTCAACACTGAACAGAAACCAGAAGCAGCGGGCATCTAGAATTTTGAACAGATTAGCAAACCTCCATGTCTTTTAACCTTCACATTTTTCCTGTCCTTGCTCCCTGTTCTGAACAATATCTCCAGATCTTATCAGTAGTTCTCTTGTCCTCACTGTGTCTAAGATGCTACCCTAGTTACTGAGTTTAAAATTTCAATGATTTTTAACATAATCTATTTTCAAATATATAAGGTGTTATAATATTTCATTTTTTCAAATGTGACTTGTCATTTTTGACAATCACCTTGTTTCATTTTTAAAAAATTATTTTGTGAAGTATTTCATACATAGTTTAGATTATTTTTTAATTCTGTACTCAATGATGTTCCTGTATCTGGTGTGTGTATGGGGGTGGGAGGAGAATGTGGTAATCTAAATTTGCTGCTTACACTTGAGTATTATTTTTTCTTTTTCTTCTGTGTAGGGTAATATAAACTCATAATTAATTGATGTAAATCTGTGGAAATCCACAATACCTCTGTGTCCCCATTTTGCTGCTGGTCAGGTAGTGCTAAGAACTCCAGTGCTTTTATCGGAACCTTGATTAATGTGGAAGTTTCAGCTTTAGTTTTCACACTTTGCAGCAGGCTCAAGTGTTCACTTTTGGCATCTGAACCTAGAGTGACTTTTGCTTCACTACTCACTCCTGACACTACTGTATCAGTAGGTTCACTTATATTAATTCATGGGGTGGAGGACTTGGGAGATTTCCCTTATTTCTTGGGAGCTTGCCAATGATTATTTAAATTCTAAAAGGATCTACTTGTAGTATAGTGACAGGGTATTTGAGAAAAAATAGCTTTCCATATAGTAGGGAATGGAACTCTTTGCTCCTCAAAAGGTTTTCCTTACTTTTTTTGGGTAAGGTCAACTATCTATTTAAAGAAATTATTTTAATACTTTACTAATCATTTGAGTGTTGTACAGAAGGATTGTCAAGTAATGTATTCTGCTATATTGTTAGAAATTTCAGAAGTCCTCTTTTTATCATTTATTGTTAAACTAGATCTTTCCCATCTTATACATATGTATATTTTTTCTATTACCTACAGGTAGGAAATTGCATTTATCTGTATAAACTTACTTGTCAGTTTTAGAGAACTCATCTAGTCTATTAAGATCTTTTTAGCTCCAGTTATCAAATAATCTACTCCTTGCCCTGCATATGAGCAGCATATTAAATTTATATTCCAGCAACTACTTGTATACAGGATCATTTTTGTTACCCTTTGAAATTAGAGGATAGACTGTCTCTTACTTTTGATTTTTGAGGACATGTAGGAATATATAATTCACAGGAGGTATTCAATAAATGCATAATGAATGAATGTCCTTATCTAAGTTGCTGCTAAAAATACTGAATAGGTTAAGCCCATGGTCAGAGCTCTGAGCCATAATAGACACCTTGTTTCTAGCCATCAATGATCCACTGATTAGTACTCTTGGGCTATTCAACTAGTTGTTCGACAATTCAACAAATACTTGAGGCTATTAAATTTTACATTTCAGCCAATTACCTAATGTCTATGAGAATATTCTGAAATTTTAATACCTTGCTGAATTCCAGATATATTCTGTATACAGCATTTTCCTTTATTACTACACTTATTGATTAATCTTAAACCTTTTAAGAAGCCTTTCTGAATATTCAGATCATTATGATCTCTTAAGTACAACTTTGAACTCAGCAATATACATTTTTATACTTTATAATATATGCTGTCTTACTGAATGAATTTATAACTTATCTTCCCATTATATTTAACATACTGAACATACAGTAAACTATTAATAAGTAACTCCTTTTTGTAGCAGAATATCTTTTAAATACGTGATAATTGGGGAGAAAATGAGAACTTTCATCTCTACAACCACTTTCACTAAGGGAAAACAGGAAGAAGAAACAGAATTCTGTAGTTACACTCAAGGGAAGGAAATAAAGAATCCTGTGTTTAATAAAATTACCCTTTAATACTACCGAAATCTGCTTTCATATCTTTAAATATTATTTCTTCAAAGCAGAGAAACAAATACTTGTGACAGAAACATTGTTACAGCAATCCCAAGAGTAAAGAAGTCTATACATTTCTCAGATGTGAAATAGAATATTTTGAAACATACTGTCAATCTCTGTAGCAAACTAACACTACAATCCTAAATATTTTATTTGATAGCATCCAAAAGGTTCTTCCATAAACCAGTAAATTCTTAATTCTTGACAAACCGGGAAAGACAAATTGTGTTCCAATTCCTTAAAAACACAAGAAACTGTTTTAACATATTGCTCATAAAGTAACCAAGTAACATAAAGTAACCAAGATAAGTGTTGAATAAAGTAACATAAAGTAACCACGATAACCAAGATATAACAGCCAGTGAAACTCCACAAAGTTCACTAGTTCAATGGTTCTCAAAGTATGGTCCATGGACCCCTGAGGGTTACTGAGATTCTTTCAGGAGGTCTATGAAATCCAAGCTATTTTCATAAACAATACTAAGACATTATTAACCTTTTTCAGTGTATTGACATTTGAAAAATGGTGCACCAACAGCACAAAGGCAATGGTGGATGAAACTGCTGGTGCCTTAGCACAACCCCAGGCAGTGGCATTAAAAGTGTACTAACAGTTATATCCTTCACTGCCACACACTTAAAAAAAAAAAGAAAAAAGAAGAAAATAGCCTGTTTTACTTAAGAATGTCTTTGATGATTTACAAAACAGTTTAAAATAATACTACTTTGCCAAATTTGTGTTTTGTCTTGGAACATTTTTTTTTCATAAAAATGTTTATAATGGGTTATGATTGTTATTTTAAATGAGGTAAGCACATTCTAAACTTTTTGCTTTAATTTCTAATATAGATAAAAACTGGGGTCTTCAACAATATTAAAGAGTATAAAGGGTCCTGAGACCAAGAAGTTTGACAACTGATGCTGTATTTGATGAAAAATATCACTTTGAGAAGCTCTGTTCCACTTTACACACAGCAGGACTTAGAAACTACCTAATTTATCTTATTCAGCAACAAATGTTTAGGAATACTATTTGCTACATGTGCATCTTCTCCAATATTGCAATGTAAGACTAATACATTTTTACAAGGTGAATCGCAGCAGTCAAATCCAGAAACAGAACTGTGCCGAACACCCCGGAAGCCTTTTCTATGTGCCCCAACCCTTTCTTGCTGTAATCATTATCCTTTTATATTAATCACCTCCTTGCTATTTTCTTTTTACAGTGTACTTCCTTAGACACTACAGTTTAGCTTTATCTATTTTTTTAAAAATTGGTGTCTTTTAGGTTTCTTTTAATACATAGGATTCTCCAGCATCCCTTTTATTTCTCTATAATTTATCTACTCTAGAACTCAAGCTGCTTGACCTATAGAGCTACCCAGATTGGGGTTTTGCTGATTGCATATTCTTGATACAAGTTCAGCACGTTCTTGTTTTTGGTATTTCCTAAAAATTGACAAATGGATCAAGATGGGATTACACTCAGGCTCTGTTCCCCCTGCTTTGACAAGACTATAAGAGGCACACAATGCCTGATTGTCTCTTCTTGTGATTGTAGGAGCCACTGATACTCATTGTCTATTTCTTTATCATTTAAAAATATAGTACATGTGCTCACTTTGGCAGTACATATACTAAAAATATAGTACAATTTTGGGACTCAAAGATTTGATTGGCCAAAGTCTGAATCTGTCAAGAGTGATCGAAAGGCTGATGATAGAGTAAGTTATTACTTTGATGAGGCTGATATGAAAGTAGCAAGTAGCCTAGTAAAGCCCTCAACATTTACCTCTCAACTCTCATTTCATCCTCAAAACCACCTAATATGAAGTAGGTATTATTCCTTTTTTTCAAATAAAAAAAGAGAAAATTCTACCTGTAGAACACATTGGCTACTAATAGAGATTACATGAATAAAAGACATTCCAGTTTGGGAACTGCCAAATTAAAGCAAAAATCACTTGTGAAATGAAAAACTTCAATATCGTAATGCAACCATGAATTTCTGAGAGAGATATAATATGTAGTTTCCCAACTTCTAAGACCAAATAATCCTTTTGTGTGTATGGAACAGGTGACAGACCAATGAGCCATAAAATACTTAGGAAATGCAGCTGTTGTGGTCTTAACAAAATTTAAAGATTCATGAAAGTTTGGGGATTAATATTTGTGACTATCACAAAATGTGTGTGGTTTAATCATAACAGTCCATGGTTAGGACAGACATCACACATAATCATTCTTTGTAAGGTGGAAATTTAGTAATGACCTGAATGCTATAAAGGACTGCAGATTCTGAGATTCAAATTGCCTCTGTGAAACAAAAGGGCCAAGTTATTCTGTTGATTGTAGCTTCTGGATATAGAGGGAGCTCATGGTGGAAAAAATAATTACCAATGACTGATAATCAGAATCATTTGGGGGTACTCTTCAAAAAAAAAAAGGTCCAATTGCCACAATCAAGTTCGAATTCAGTAGGTTGAGGTGTGGTCCCAGGTGATTCAAATAGAGAGAGGTAAGGGTTAGAGGACAGAGTGAAGAGACTAGAGAGCTTGCCTTTCAATAGTCTGAAACAGAAGTACAGATGTCTCAAGCTGCCATCTATCTCAGAAGGGAGTCAGGAAACAGTAAGTCATGGAGCATCAATGTAAGAATTTGGTAACCTCTGGATTTTTGGGGTATATTGCAGAATTGGGTGAATGGAACAGGTTAGATCTGGGTTTAAGTTCCTACTCCATAACTCACTATTTGTGAGAAATTGGGCAAGTTATTTGACTTCTCTGTGCCTCAGTTTCCTTATCTATAACATGAAAATAATAACATACCTGTGTTGTGAGGTTTAAACCAGAATACACACACACACACACACACACACATTTAGCAAAGTGCCTGATAGTGATTAGAGCTCAATATACTCGTACACTGCTGCTTCTGTTATTCCTGCTCAGTCTTCCTGTAGTGATTAGGAATATAAATTGGGGGCCGGAGGAAACCATATGACATGGTTTCAAGGTAAAACAGCCTGTAAAAATGTTTTAGAAATGAAAATCCCAAGAGAATGAAGAAATGAGGCAACTAAAAAAAATGAGGAAAGCAAACTGAGCCCCCTGGGATCTGCAGAAAGTGGACAGAGAAAGAAAGAGCCTGCCCATATATACTCTTCATAGGGGGCTCTGCACGGGCATGAGCAAAGCCATGGATTTGATTAGGAGGAAGTTCCAATACCCCAGACAACATTTTACATATAAGAAAACTAAAGCCCTGATGTTTAAAATTACTTACCCAAGGCTACATCGCTAGTAAATGAATTAAATTTTAGATGTTGCTTCAAATCCAATGTACTTTACACTTACCCATAGTGTCTGAAAAAATAAATTCTTCTTAAAGTCCTATCTATCCAAAAGAAGAGGCCAAGCTACTACACTTAGTGAAAATAAAAATTCATACCAATAAATACATGAGTTAAGTATAGGTAGTAGAAAAGAGGGAGTATTAACAAGAGACCTGTTTAAGAGCTTAATACTAGAATTAAAAAAAATTATTTAATTTTTAAAAGATTTTTTATTTTACTGTTTGAGAGAAGGTGAGAAAGAGACAGAGAGAGAAGGGAGGGAGGGTTCAGAGCAGCCTCCATAGTTGTCCATCATTACTTGTGACATGGTTTCATTCTACACAGGTGGATGTGGGGCCACACAGGGTAACCAAACTGGGGGCCTCCTGCCTGGGAGGCTACAACCTTCACCACCATTCAGATGGTTACCACTGATGCCATACTTCAGCATATGGGTTTGCATGGGCCAGGGCTGGGACTTGATCCCCAGATCTCCCAGTTTCAAGGCAAAAGCTCAACCTGCTGAGCTATCCTGGCATTCCCTAGAATTTTAACCCCAGCTCTCACTGATTGTGTGACTTTGAACAAAAAGCTTAATTCCAATTAGTCTGCTCACCTAGAAGAACCTTACACCTTGAAATAAAAATCAAAAGAAACAATGTTATTTGAAAATAATGTATTTGAACTTATTTGTATGCTAGGTTTAGACTTCTGGTTCCAGCAATATGGCAAATGAGTTAGCTTTAAACCACCCTAACACAAACATCTACTCCAGGAAGGAAAGAAGGGCAGGAAGGAGGGAAGGAGGGAGGGAGGGAAGGAAAGCTGAGGCTAGTATAACCTTTTATCTAAACCAGAGGAGGGGAGAGCATACAGTGACAAAGGAAAATTATAGGCCAATTTTTGCTTATGAACAGTTTAAAAAGTCCTAAATACTATATTAGCAACCTAAATCCAATGCAATAAATTTGACAAGTTGATCCTAAAATTCATATGGAAGAGAAAAAGGGCTAAGAATAACTGGAGACAATTTTGAAGAACAAATGTGGGAGCACTTACTTGACAAGGGACTAAAACTTATTATAAAGCTATATCAATTAAGACAGTATGATATAGGTATCCAGAGAAATAGACCAATGGAATACACAGAGCACCCAAAAGAAAACTTTCTATATCACAGATATGGCACTACAGATCAATGGAGAAAGGCTGAGCGGACTACACAATAAACAGAGTTGGGAAAATCCAGGTGGGAAAAAGTGGAATAAAATCCAAAAATGAATTTTTCTAGACAGAATTGGAAGTATAAAATGTATGCATTTACTTTTTCACATAAATAGCAATATATTCAGAATACAATAATTTAAGCAAAGGATATTAAATATTCTTCCAGAAAACAATTAGATTCTCTTTAAATACTAAACTAAATGTTTCAAGTTAGTTGGAATTAAAATGACAAGGTTGGGGAAGGTGAATGGCTCAGTGGGTTAAGTGCTCGCTTTGCAGCCCCAGGGACTGAGGACTGAAATCTGGCCCAGGCCTGTGAGAACCCATATGCTGAACTGGGGTATGCTTCCCATGCAGGAGGCCCCCTGTTCAGTTCTCACCCCTCACTCAGTTCAGCCCCTGGCTCAAGGGGGCATGCTTCTCATGGGGAAGGCCCTCAGCCCAGTTCCCACCCTGCGCAGCCCCTGCCCACTTGTTAGGAATGAAACCATGTAGAAAACTGATGACTTACAACTATGGAGACTGCTCTGGGCCCTCCCCCTTCTCTCTGTCTCTTGTCAAAAACAATAAAATAAATCTTAAAAAAAAAAAAAAAAAAAAAATAAAAAAAAAAAAAAAAAAAAAAAAAGACAAGATTATATATTATATATAATACAATAAGGTATATACACACACAAATACACATACTATATCTGTGACATACTAAACACAAGTTAAATGTATACAGATGTAGTTACAAATAAATTATCTTGGATCAAAGGGTATTTTATTCAAAAGACAGTCTCTACTTACTAATGCAAATGTCCTTATTTTAGTCATATCATTTCTTGTAACATAATTCCAACAAATAGCCAAACTGAAACCATAGGAAGAAAAAAATAAAACAAAACAAAACCACATAGACTATCATGGCCCACTTTGTGGTGCATTTCCACATTTTTGCTATCACAACCTTTGTCCCTGCAACTGAAAGTCAGAATCAAGATACCACACAGTTTTACTCCTTGATTTTTCCATTTAGTTTGTAAAATGAGAATTTTCTTTTTTTTATTGTTTTTTTGACAGAGAGAGAGAGAGAGATACAGAGAGAGAGAGAGAGAGAAATGAACTGGGGAACTCCCCAGTTCAGCATATGGGTCTGCACGGGCCGGGGCCAGGGTTCGATCCTCGGTCCCTGGCGCTGCAAAGTGAGCACTTAACCCACTGAGCCATCTTGGCTTCCCCTGAAATGAGAATTTTAATAAGTCATCTAAATCTATGAGAATCTGGTCTGACCGCCTGCATAGCCAGTCATCATACTGCAGTACTTTCTGATCTCTGTAGTCTCAGCGCTTCCCTTGGCTCACTAAGCTCCAGCAGCAATGGCCTCTTCCAGTGCTGGGAGGGCAGGTCTTCCTCAACACAGGCCCTTCAAACACGCCATTCCTTTTTGTCGGATACACTGTTCCCTTCCTTCACTCTAAATGCTCACCCCAAAACAATAAGAAATCGGTACTCTCAAAATATTTCAATATACCTTCTTTCTTCATATCCCTTATCACAATTTGTAAACATATATATTTACTGGTACAATTTCTTAAATATTTGTAAGCAAGGACTATACTTATTTTACTCTCTGCTTTATGTCTAGTATTTAGTACAGTGCCTGCCCCATAGAAGTGAAATATACAATTAAAAAAACACCTGACTAAACATACTTTTGTCTAACTGTCCTTAAACATGTTTACTGGCATTTTTCTTCAATTATGCTGACTATATAATAAAGTTAAAATTTTAATGGTTGGAATAATAAAAATTCTTACATTACCTCTAAAAACTAATAATGTACAGCTAGCTATCCTCCAAAAAGAGGGTAATCATTTAAATTCTATCATCACACTCTAAGAATCTTTCTAGCTTAAAAATTATGTGATTCTAATCCCATTTTATTAACCTGAAAACAGTATATGACCACAGATATGCAATATAATTACCATGTTCATAAATGAAACATTCTAAATATTCAGTTATGGGTAAACAAAAACAGTACACTTGGTGGAGAAATGTTAACTAGCTTTGATTTTTTTTTTTTTTTATCTTTTTCACATTTACAGAGAGAAATTATCTTTTTGTCTTCAGTGCATATTTATTTCTATTTTACTTTTGACAGATAGAGAGAGAGACAGAGGCAGAGACAGCTAGAGAACCGAACTGGAAACTCCCCAGTTCAGCATGTGGGTCCTGCCTGGGCCAGAGCCGGGATTCGATCCTCGGTCCTCGTGGCCTCAAAGCGAGCGCTCAACCCGCTGAGCCGTCCCGGCTTTCCCTTAACTAGCTTTGAAATGCTTTCTTAATACATCCACATAAATAAAATGCAGTATTAAACAGAAAGTAAGCTACTGTTGTACATTATTAGATAGCTGTTTAAAAACGGGGAAAGCTGGGATCACTCAGCGGGTTAAGCACTCGCTTTGCAGCCCTGGGGACTGAGGATCAAATCCCAGTCCTGGCCCATGTGGACCCATATGCCAAACTGGGGTGTGCTTCCCATGTGAGAGACCCTCAGTTCAGTTCTCACTGGGGTGAGCTTCCCATGTGGGAAGCGCTGGGTTTGGTCCCCAGCTTGGGTGGGGTGTGCCTACCATGCCGGAGGCCCTCAGCCCAGTTCTGGCCCTGCTTGGCCCTCGCCCACCTGTGTGGAATGAAACCATGTCGAAAAACTGATGACATACAACTATGGAGACTGCTCTGGGCCCTCCCCCTTCTCTCTGTCTCTGTCAAAAATAATTGAAACAAAACAAAACAAAACACAGGGGTCAGGGCAGTATTGCAATTTTAAGCAAACCTGTCCGTATATGTGGCTAGGAACTAATGATTTATATACCCCAAAGCCTTGAATTAGAGCAGGGGTCTCCAAACTTTTCAGCCTGTGGGTCGCATTAAACTATCAAACAGCAGTTTGGGGGCCGAGTACACACTCGAGGTCCAAATAAAAAAGAATAAAAACAGATGCTGTTTTTAATTATTTATTTAATTTTATTTTATTTAGATAAAAAGGTCTCCACGGGCCAGATGAGAGAGATGCGGCCCACGGGTCGTAGTTTGGAGACCCCTGAATTAGAGGAATTTTCCAACTGTCGTACATCATCTATTAAATAATAGTAACAATAACATCATAAAATCCAGCAAAAGGAGGAAGATTATTTCAACTGTTTTCTAAAACCTCAGAATGTAATGAGCACCTACAATCCTGGAAGTAAAGTATTCTAGTATATCACAGGCCAATTAATTATTCTCTTTGCCCTAATGAAATGCACCCTTGATTCTTATAAAACAGGGATGTCCTACCTGTGGTCTAGGATGGCTTTGAATGGGGCCCAACACAAATTCTTAAAACATTAAGAGATTTTTTAAAAAATTTTTTTTAGCTCATCAGCTATTGTTAGTATTAGAGTATTTTATGTGTGGCCCAAGACAATTCTTCCACTGTGGTTTGGGGAAGCCAAAAGTTTGGACAACGCTACTCTAAAAGAAGTCAATGTGTATATTAAATACACATTCATTTTGTACGTTATTTCTTTCACAGATATCAAGATATCTCTGATATCTTGATATCACAGATATCAAGAATAAGCAAGCAGTCTGTAGTTTCCGAGCCTAGCTTAGATTGGATATTCTGAGATATAAAACTAGCATATCCTCTGGACTATTGATTTACAGTCTAACTATTTTTTTTTTTTTTCTTTGGTGTTATCTTGGTTTTTTTTTTAAATTTATTGTTAAATTTGATGAGGTTACATTGGTTGGTAACAATTAGATAGTTTACAGATGTACAAGTCCACCTCACATCACTCATGCATCGTATTATGTGCCCATCAGTATCAGTTCCCCTTCCATCACCTTATATCTAGTGCCCACTCCCACCTCGCCCCCCAACTCTCCCCTCCTCCTCCCCCCTCTCCAGGTAACCACCAAACCATTGAGTGTGTCCATAATGCTGGTGTCCTATCCCGCTTCCCCTCCCACTCTCCCTCCCCCCTCCTCCCCTTACCTCTGGCAATCACCAAGCTATTGAGTGTGTCCATAGGTCTCTGTGCTTTTGTTTCTTTCACTTTTATATTCCACCTATAAGTGAGGTCATATGTTTCCTGCTTCTTTCAGTCTGTACAGTCTAACTATTGATAATACCGTACATGTTTAAAACTTTGTTAGTAAGAAGAAAGAAAATTTAAGAAATAAAGGCATAAAGAGCACAGTGAGTTTTCCCTGGCCTAAAAACTCAGAAGAAAGCTCTCAGCAATCCTTATCTCTTTTCTCACGAGAAAACCCCAGACACCATGTACCCCTTTAGAAGACTCAACAACAACAACAAAAGAACTACAAACTCAAAACAGAACATTCAAGGAAAAAAGAAGCAATCACAAATATTTAATTTTGGAACCTTGAACTCTGTTTTAGAGAAGCAAAGAATTCAGAGTTCAATATTTACCCTCTGACAAAAGAGTTAAACCATATTAAATAAAGGTTTCTTGAGAAATTTTGGCATACGTGCCCCCCCATACATGCTGGTTTTCTGCCTCTCTGTAATTCTAAATAACTTTTCCTTTAACAGTTTTGTAAAGTATCAATTTGCCTTTCAAGTTTATACTACTATATGATCTATAAAAAGTGCTTTCTAGGAACTCATCAAGTCAGCAAACAAGAAGGCCCTGGTAAGCTGTGAAACAGAAGACTGAGGACAATCTTCTTATATAGAGGAAATGGGAGGTTTAAAAAAGAAGTCTTTTCTGGCTGCTTCTCAAACACTGGTTATGATGGGGAACAGAAAAACTAACCTGGTTTTCCAAAAGTTAAAGGTGAGATGGGGAGACAAAAAAAGACCAAGGGCAGATCAAATAGATTTAGTTTTACATGCCTTAAAGAAACCTTTAAGAGGTATTGGTGGCTAGAGTAGTCAACATTATATAAGGTTTATTACTCAAACTCCTGAGAATAGGACATTTTCTTTTTTGCATTAAATGTATGACTATTCCATTGCTGATTGTCAAAAGCATTTTACTCCTGTTGCTGGTACCAGAATCCGAGGCTGTTCTAGCCAACAAGCTAGAATAAAATATCAGCTTTTTACTCAAGTCTTACATTAAGAAATGGGATAGGTGTATATTGTGAGCATTACATTTTACATATTTATAACAAACATCTGAAGCCTACTGAAATGGGCTTTCACTATGAAAATGTGAGTTCTAACCCAGGTCAGTAACAGGTAAGCGATTGCCTAATGGACATCTCCACTCAAAGGTACACAAACACATCAAATCTGTACATTCAAGACTTGACCCTACTATCTTTTTTTTCAACATCTAGTCACTCGTTCTCTGCTGAAATTAGCAGCCTAGAAATGGGGGAGACTGCCTTTTCACTTTATACATTCAATTGCCAACCAAATCCCACCAAGTATAACTTCCTTAACAGCCATCTCCTGTTCTTCATTCTCATAGACATTACCTTGGTTCAAGTTCCATTCAGTTCTTGTTTAGACTACTGCTTCATCTCCTACTTCGTCCACATCCAATTTCCTGTACCAGCGCCACAGTGATATGATTATTCTGCCACTTTTACTTAAAACCCTTCAACTACACATCTACAGTACAAATTCTTTCTTAAGATACAACAGACTCTTCCTTCAAGTTCTGGTCCCTTCTTACTACTACAATCTCATTTCTCATCTTACTCCTATTTCCTATACAGCAGTAATATTTAATGACTTTCACTATCTTGGAATGTTCCATTAACATTTATATGAGGACTGTTGAAAAGTATCCAGGCTATGATATGAAAAATAGAAGAATTTATGGCTGGATTTTTTCTAGACAGCCCTCATACAGCTTTGTTTATGGTGCACTCTCTGTCTGGTATGCTCTTATCAACCTGGAGAATACCACTGTATCTCTTAAGATCTGGCTTAGGCATTCAACACTTTAAGAAGTCTTCTCTGGTTCTCCAACAAAGGACTGGCATTTGTGTCTTGTTAGGGTCTATGCATACATGTGTCATATCAGCTATATCACTCTATATCCCTTACTGGTGTACATTCCTAGTTATTAAAGTTCTTGAGTACAGATGTTGTACCTATATTTCCACTGCCTAGCAATCTGGCACACAGTATACTATTTAGTGTCAGTTCTCCCTCCTATCTTATACCAAATCACCAAGAGGATGACACTATTCTAACCAATACTATTCTGTCGAATAAGCAAATATGAGTCATATTTAGGGTGCATATGAGACATATCAGGTTAAACCAAGAAAGTGACAATGATATTTGAAACCAGAAATATAGAAGTTGCTTAAAAATGTAACTTTCTTGAAGTCTCTAAAATACTCATTCATTATATATTTCTTTATATCTATATATAAAAGCATCAATAGAACACCCATATGCCCTTAAGTGTTAGCTGGTACATTTAGATTCCTATTTCAGCAAAAATTTATTTCTAGCATGCATTATATTAACATGGCTAATCAATCACCAAAAACTTACAAACATCTCTATTTATGTGAAGGACAAGATAATTCATGAGGCATAGTTTTTGTTTTTTCCAAAGATTATAATATATTCATTGACATCTACTTAACTACAGTCTGAGAAATAGGTTGTTAGGCGATTCTGTGGTTGTGCAAACTTCAGAGTACACTTACACAAACTTAAATGGTATAGCCTACTGCTACAAACTTGCAGAGCATATTATTGAACTGAATACTGCGGGCAGCTGTAACACAATGGTATTTGTGTATTTAAACATAGAAAAGCTAAATATAGTAAAAGTAAAAATATTGTATAAAAGATAAAAAATGGTTTACCTGTGTAAGGTATTTAGTATGAATGGAGCTTGCAGGACTGGAAGTTGTTCTGGTTGAGTCAGTCAGTGGTGAGTGAATTTGTGAAGGCCCTAGGATAGAGGTTTCCAACCTTTTGGTTCCCTTGGCCCATACTGGAAAAAGAATTGTCTTGGGCCAAACATAAAATACACTGATGACAGCTTAACGATAGCTGATGAGCTAAACAGAGGTTTCAAAGAAAAATAAATCTCATAATGTTTTAAGGAAGTTTATGAATTTGTGTTGGCTCACATTCAAAGCTGTCCTGTGCCGCATGCAGCCCATGGGCCACAGGTTGGACAAGCTTGCCCTAGGACATACTACTGTGCAAGACTGTAGACTTCACAAACACTGTACACTTAGGCTATACTAAATTTATAAGAACACACTTTTTTCTTCAATAACATATTATACCTTAGCCTACTACGTAACTTTTTTACTTAATAAACTCTGTAGTTTAAAACTTAGAGACCCTTTTGTAGTAACTTAGCTTAAAACTCATACTATACAGCTGTACAAAAATATTTTTCTTGGGAAAGCTGGGATGGCTCAGCGGGTAAAGCGCTCACTTTGAAGCCCCGAGGCCCGAGGATCAAATCCCGGTCCCGGCCCATGCGGACTCACATGCTGAACTGGGGAGTGCCCCCAGTTCAGTTCTTGCCGGGACCTATGTGGGAGGTTCCCGGCCCAGTTCCTGCCCTGTGCAGCCTTGTGCCCGCCTGTGGAGCGAAACTATACGGAAAACTAATGTCAACTATGAAGACTGTTCTGGGACCTCCCCCTTCTCTCTGTCTCTGTTTCTCTCTGTCAAAAATCAATAAAATAAATCTTTAAAAAAAAAAAATTTTTTTCTTTATATCCTTCTTGTATAAGCAGTGTTCCATTTAATTTTTTAAAAAACTTTTTTGTTAAAGACTAAGACACAAACACACACATGAGTCTAGAGCTACACAGGGTCAGGATCATTATCACTATCTTCCCCCTCCATATCCTGCCCCACTGGAAGATCTTCAGAGGTGATAACACTCTTGGAGCTGTTGTCTCCTATGATAACACTGCCTTCTTCTGAACACCTCCTGAAGGACCTGCCTGAGGCTCTTCCTGAGTTGTCACTCTTCAGAAATAAGTCCATGGTGGTTTGCTTCATTTCTTTTTCTCATCATAGATCTGTATGCAAGCAGATAATGAACCATAAGCATTCCTATTAATAAAAACCTCTCAGTGCTGGGATGCATGTCTTCAAACTTTTAAAGGAGCTTATTGAGGTCTGTAAAAGCTTCTGCTAAACCCTTCACTGTGAGTTCTCTTGGGGGTTCTTCTTTTTCTACTCCTGTAGTTTTCCTTTTCTCTTACCGGTACCTCTTCTTTAGCTATGCATTCCTCTTCTACTCCCAACAACTCTTTCTTAGTTAATTCCTCAGGAACCACCCCAAGGAGCACCTCAATGTCATCCACACCCAGGTTAAAGTTGGTTGCCATTTCAACAACAGCCTTGTTGATTTTTTGTAGCCTTCCCGTCCTTGGCAAATCCTTTTAAGTCATGGATGAATCTCTTGAGTGTCTTCCAGATACCATTTACACACTCACTCCTTAGTGACATTACTGCAAGTAAAGTGCTTGGCACAATCACAGACATTGTAGTCCTTCCAGCATTGCATCAGTGTCTTCCTCAGTTGCAGCAATATCCTAGGCAAAGGTCTTCCGCAGGTAGTAAGCCTTAAAAGCTGCTATAACTCCTTAACCCATTAGATCAAAGAGGTGGTGTGTGGAGGGAGAAACACCACTTTGATGTTGGGATGAAGATCAGCAATAAAAGGAGGATGTCTGGGAGCATTATCAACAATAAGCAAAATCTTGAAAGGTGTTAGTCTCCAAATTGTACTTCTCCATTTTACTGGCACAGTAATTTACAAGGGCATCTTGGGAGAGAAGCTGGGTCATCCATGACTTATTGCTCCTGTTGTACACTGGCAACATGTGCTCACTGACACGCTTGAAGGCCCTGAAGTTCCCACTGTGTCTGATCACAAAGGGCTTCCATTTGTAGCCTGCAACACTGCCACAAAGCAAGACTCTTCTCCTGTCCAGTCTTGACGCCTGACATTGATTTGGCTTCCTTATGGATGAAAGTCTTTTCCAGAATAAGGAGGTTTCATTCATATTGAATATTTGCTCTGGCAAGTAATTTTCCTCCACAAATAACTTTACTAGAGTTTCCCAAAATTCTTTTCTAAAAAAAGATCTATTTTATTTTATCGTTTTGAGGCGAGAGAGAGAGAGAAAGGGGAGAACTCAGAGCAGTCTCCATGGCTGTCCGTCATTAGTTTTTGACATAGTTTCATTCCACATAGGTGGGCGTGGGGCTGTGCAGGGGGCCTCCCGCATGGGAAACACATCCCAGTTCAGCATATGGGTCCACATGGGCCAGGGCTGGGACTCGATCTTCGGACCCCTGGGCTGCAAGGTGAGCATTCAACCCACTCAGCCATCCCAGCATCCCCCCAAAACTCTTTTAACTGCCTACACATCAGCACTCACAAACTCACCACTTACTTTCACATTCTATAATAACACTTCAATTGTTTAAATCACCTAGAGCTAGCAGTAAATTCAACAATGTAGTAGGTCTAGCCTTTTTCTTTCAAAAACACAAATTTTTTGCTTTTGCCGTGATTATCATGGTGCTAAGAGACATGCTTTTGTGTCAGGTCTTTAATCCAGGCCATTAAGTTTCTCCCTGTCTGATAATAGGCCCTTCTCAAATTTCTGTTAGTCTCATTGCCTTCAACGAAGCTGATCTTTTTTTACAGCTTTTTTCAGTTCTTTTTGTTGTTGTTCTTAAAGATCTTAGCTCTATTGTAATGGGACATGCCTGACTGGCAAGCAATAACCATCACTGATTTTCCACCTCTGTAGTCCTTAATCACTTTAATTTCATTTCCAGGTCAATTGCTGGATGTGGTCTCTTACTGGAAACATTAGCACGGGATTTTGTACACTTAGGGGCCATGATGAACAAAACAACATGAAGATTAAATCAAGTACAAGAGAAGAAAATGATGCAGTCAAGAGATGTGGTAAATATGTGATGCATGAGACTGTTGCCAGTATAACATGGCATATTGTTTTACGACAAACTTTTCATAAGTAGAAAGAGTACATTGTAAAATTACGATATGGGAAGCTGGAATGGCTCAGCACGTTAAGCGCTGGCTCTGTAGTCCCAGGGTCCAAGGAGTAAGTCCTGGCGCTGGCCTGTGTGGACCCATATGCTGAACTCCCATGTGGGAGGCCCCCAGTTCAGTTCTCCCCAGGGCAAGCTTCCCATGTGTAGGAGGCCCCCGGCCTGATTCCTGCCTTGTGTGGCCCCTGCCCACCTGTATGAAATGAAACCATGTCGAAAACTGATGACTTACAACTATGGAGACTTTTCCCCTCCTCTCTCTTTCTCTCTGTCCAAAACAATACAATAAATCTATAAAACAATTACAATAAATGGTATAAATATATAAACCAGCAACACATTTACTATTGTGTGCTGTACATAATTATATGTGCTATACACTTCTATGACTGGTAGTACAGTAGGTTTGTTTACACCAGCATCACCACAAACATGTGAATAATGAATTGTGCTATGAAGGTATGATGGCTACGTTACTAGGCGACAGGAATTTTTCAGCTCCATCATAATCTTATTAGGACCACTGTTGTATACAAGATGTCATTGACTGAAATGTCATTATGCAGTGTATGACTGTATTTTGAAACAGTTATATCTGAGCCCAACAGCAGAATCATACAAAACAGTTTTCAGTGACATGAAGGAAAGTTTTAAAATTCAATCTTAAAATAAGCCATTTTAACCATTTTAACTTAGAATATTTCTGGGTTATTTTTCAAAGCGAATGCTATCATTATGAAACACTTTAAGAGCAGTAATATTTTAAAATTAGTAGCTGAAGGGAACCAGGATTGCTAGTATATCAAGACTTGGCATCTTAAGTAATTTCATAATTTAGTAATTTCATAATTTTAATACCTTCCTCAGCAGTCTCCATCTTATCTATAAAATGGTTACAAATACTTGGTAATTTTAGAAGGTTTGTTTTTGCAAAATGCTTTGGGGAAAAATACATTTAGGCTATTTGTTAAAGTCCTTAAAATGCTACTTCCCATCAGTGAAATTCTGAATTTCTTTTGAATTGACTGTTTCCTCTCACTTACTTGGCTAAGAGGATAGAACATATAGGCTCATAGTATAACAGTAAATCATCTTAAATACTTTAATATATTCATTTGCATTCACACACCTGGGAGAGAGGAGATCTAGCTTATTTTTATAGGTATACAGGAAAGCAATTTTGTAACCTAAGTTCCACTTCTGCTTCTAAGCCCTTTGGTTCAGTGGCAAGTTTTTCTTATTCTACTATAGTACTGTCCCATAGACATTTCGATTACAATGAGAATACTTTATATTTGCACTGTGCAATATGGTAGTCACTAGATACCACTACCAAGCACTTCAAATATGGTCGTTGTAACTGAAGAACTTAATTTTTTTATTTAAATTTAATTTAAATAGCAGCATGTGGCTTGTGGTTACCACTGTGGACAGTGCAGCAGAGATCCCAGAAAGCCACAGTCAAAAAAATATATTATATCTGATCTGGTTACTGTTAAAACTGGGAATGAGTTAGAACCTTTACACACCCAAAAGCTAGGCAACAGATCTCAAGGAACCTAGGAATCTGAAAACTTTTTTCTGTAAAGGGCCAGATGTAAACATTTTCAGCTTTGTGGGCCAGAAGACCAAAGGTCTCTGTTGCAGCTATTCAATCTTGCTTTTGTACCACAAGAGTAGTCACAGACAATCTGTAATGAATTAATGTGGCTGTGTTCTAATTAAACTTCTATTTATAAACACTGAAATTGAAATTTCATATAATTATCAGTATTATATAGAATATTGTTCTTTTACTTTTCAACCATTTAAAAATGTAAGGATGCTGGGATAGCTCAGAAGGTTGAGCATTTGCCTTATAACTGCAAGGTCCAGGGATTAAATCCTGGCCCTGGCCCATGCAAACCCATATGCTGAACTGTGGCACAACCGGTAACCGCTGAGATGACGGCGAAGGCTCTCACCTCCCATGCAGGAGGCCTCCAGTTTGGTTCCCACCCCGCACGGCCCCACATCCACCTGTGTGGAACGAAACCACATCAAAACTAATGATGTACAACTATGGAGACTGCTCTGGGTCCTCCCCTCTTCTCTCTCTCACTGTCGCTCTCTTTCTTACTTCTCAAACAATGTAAATACATAAGGAAGGAAGTAAAAACTGTTCTTAGTTCTCAGGCCATATAAAAACAGTCTGGTTTGCAAACCTTTAAAATACATGAAAGATCATGAGCACACGAACATACTCAACACTGCTAGTCATCAGGATATACAAACTAAAACAACATAAGATCTCACAACAATGGTAATAGCAAATGTTGGTGAGGATATGAAATATTTGGAGCTGTTATACACAACTAGTAAAAATGTTTTAATAGATCTTATGAAAGCTTGGAGAAATGAGCTCAGCTTTGGAACATCATCAGTTCAAAATATTAAGAGTAAGGAAAACAAGGTCCCATTTTCAAGTAAGTTTTAATTATTCTTTTAAATTCATGGGTATGCACTAAACTAGTTTTTGACAAAACCCTACAGGGATTCCTCAGATGGGTCAATGACAAGCTGATGATAAAGTCACCTACTAACACAAAACAAACAATATTCTAAGTAATTTTTGGCTATACATTGGGCAAAATCGGGATTAATTTTTTTCCACCAAGTTCAGATAGGTAAAATACACATCTGGCTTCCCAGATTCTTTTCAGAGCAAACTATATGTTACAGGTTCCTAGAGTCAAATTAAATTTCATGCTTGACTTTAGACAATGTCCTTTCAGAAGAAAGAAAACACCAAAATTCAGAAATCAGTGGAGGTCAATGAGGTTAAAAAACTGAGCTTTGAAATGACTTTTGCCAAACATATGACACATACTTTCAAAACTCTGCAAGCAATTGTAAGTAGAATTTGATAAAAAAAATCTTCACAAACAAAACTCTGCTTTTCCTTTTCTATCCTTTTCAACTAGGAAATTGACTCAAACTTCAGGGTAAGCTTGTCCAAACTGTGGCCTATGGGCTGCAATCATGCAGCCCAACACAAATTTGTAAACTTTCTAAAAACAATGTTTTTTGGTTTTTTTTAGCTCATGAGCTATTGTTAGCATTAGGTATTTTATGTATAGTGCAAAAAATTCTTCTTCCAATGTGGCTCAGGGAAGCCAAACATTGGACATCCCTGCTTTAGGGCAAATGTCTAGTGTAACTTAATTCTTTCTGAGACTACAAGATCAGCATTTGTGTCTAATGTAAGTTCAAACACTTAAAAATTAAAAGGCTACTATAGCTTCCTGAAGGAGCACAAGAAATATCTCATTAATTTAACTACCTTCAGAATTGTTATTGTTTTCCAGGGACTTTTTGAATGACAATCATTTTTTTTCAGTCTACTAGCATCAACATTTGATTAATAATGTCAATGTCTTATCCCCAAAGAAATGTCTTCCACTGCCTATTGTCCAAATAAGAAGCCTCTTTACTTATTATTTGGGGTGTAACAGAGCTCAATTTGTGATAAGTGCTATAGATGATCAGATCCCCAAGACAAGACAAATTAAAGCAAAACATAAAACAAAATACCCACTGGGGGATGCTGGGATGGCTCAGCGGGTTGGCTTTGCAGCCCTGGGGTCTGAGGATCGAGTCCTGGTCCTGAACCAATCTATGTGAACTCATATGCTGAACTGGGGTATGCTTCCCATGTGGAGGCCCCTGGTTCGGCCACCGGCTTGCAGGGGCATGCCTCTCATGTGGGATGCCCTTGCCCCGGTTCCCATCCTATGCTCACCTGTGTAGAATGAAACTATGCCCAAAACTAATGATGTACAACTACGGAGATTGCTCTGGGTCCTCCTGTTCTCTGTCTGTGTGTCACTCTCTCGGTGAAAAAAACAGTAAAATAAATCTAAAACAACAACAACAACCTGCTGGAAGTTAAAGAAATTGGGAACTGGGGTAGAGAAAGGCACATTTAGTAGAGATGAAACAGAACTATTACTACAAGCATAAACATTTTAGAAAAATTTATAACACATATCTGAATTGAGAACATGGTAGTTTATTTGGGAGTGGTTTATAAGGATGACAATGGAAAATCCCAACCAGAATGTTGGAAGTGTAAGAGCAGATCACCTCATCCAAGCTCAGAGACAAAATTAATTGCCTAATTAAATGCATAACACATTATAAAAGGGCTTAGCAAAGTGCCTGGCTAACAGATGCTCAATAAATGCTGGTATCTCCCTTTCCCCTAATTCCAACCATGTTCCATGCAAGTTAGTTTTACAATAACCACCACCACAGTCATCACCTAAGTCTTCTCAAGAGTTCTTTAGTCTTGCCTTTCATCAGCTTATTTTTAAGGAAAATTCCATTTATTAACTCAGTAATACCAACCCTCTAGAGTTGCTGTGAGCATTGAGATCATGTAAAGTGGCAAGCAGCTAAAAGTCCAATAAATGCTAGCATGAAGTTTCTATTTCTGCCTTCTTTCAAATACATCCTTTCCACTTATGGTAGCAGGCGTGTGCATGTGTGTATACTCATGAACGCTGTTTAAAGGGGTGAAGAGCCAGGGATGCAAATTCCAAACATACCTAGGATCCAGTTTTTGACAATTCCCCTCCTTTCCTCAAGATTTTGATACGCCCACTGGCTACAATCTCATTCCACTGAGAATTCCCTGCTACAGTGAGTCACCATAAATGTGAGGCAGGAACTCAGATGTATTGGAATGGGGAGAAAAGGTAACAGGAGCAATAATCCCCTCATTCAGGAATATGCTGACAAAACCAGTTTCATTACAAATTCACAACTCAATTTAACCCAGGGTTGTTATTATCGCTCCAATTAAAAGGCAAAGCCCCTGAAAATAAGACATCACATGTCGTACTTCCTCCCATGTGTTGGCATAACATTAAAAAGAGGGCATTAGATGTTTAATAGTCACTATTAATGATCCTCAAGAATTCAGTATTTAAAAATTCAGTCTACATATAACTCTGCAGGAACATACACTGTGAACCTGAACTAGCCTTTCCCATAGGTCAAAAAAAGAAACACTTGTAAATCAGTTTCTGAATAAAATGTAGTGAGTATTGTCTTTAAACTCTGGTTCTGAAGTCCATGAATGGCCTGGAATGTGTAGGTATACTTTTCCTTCCTGGAGAGCACGCCATTTTTATCATATTGTACACACACATACCTAAACCAAACTCCCCCAAAAGCTGAAGAACCACTGCCTTATATTGCTTCTTCCCTGGCTTTGAAGTTCAAGCTCCCATATTCAAGTTCAAATTTCACTCAGCTTGATGTCTAGCATACTGAAAACCAAATGACAGGGTAGTAGTTACCCTTAGGAGGAAGGGTGTATGGTTAGTTGTTGAGGGGGCATCAGAGGGACTTGGGAGGCACTAACAATGAATGTACTGTGGATTTGGATGTGGTTGAGTTCAGTTTGTGAAAATTCAGAAGTTGAACACTTAAGGTTTTTGTATTTGAAGGTATTATTGTTTTAAAGATTTTATTGTTTTTGACAGAGAGAGAAAGAGAGGAGGGCCCAGAGCAGTCTCCATAGTTGTACGTCATCAGTTTTTCAACATGGTTTCGTTTCACACAGGTGGGCCGGAACTGCGTGAGGTGGGAACTGGGCTGGGGGCCTCCTGCATGGGAAGCACACCCCAGTTCAGCATATGGGTCCCCACAGGCCAGGGTTGGGATTTTATCCTTGGTCCCCGGGGATGCAAAGCGAGCGCTTAACCCACTGAGCCATCCAGGCTTCCCCTGAGGGTGTTATTTCAATAAGAGATTAAACAGTAATAAAGATGGGCCACTTATACAAAGCAGGTATCATTGTGTACCATATAAAAAGAAGTCCTTAAAAATTATGTACTAGGAGGGGACCACTTAGTAAAGACCTGAAGCATCTGGGCAACAGATAGTGAGCTCCTACTGAGGTCCTCAGTCCAACAGCCTGCAAGTCACTGAGGCCCGCCAATGACCACATGAGTAAGTGTAGAAGCCGATTCCCCATTCTTGTCAAGCCTTGAGATTGACTGCAGCCCCAGCGGACAGCTTGACTGTAAATGAAAGATCCTGAACTAGAACTCTCTAGATAAGCCACTCCCAGTTTCCTGAGAAAATCTGAGATAATACATGCTTGATATTAAATAGCAAAAGATGCAATTTCTAAACACTATTTTTCCTTAACGTATATTAAAGTGAGCAAAGTAGCCTCAGTAGTTATACCTACAGAGAGATTAGCTTATTGGTTTAATTAAATTGGCAACTTTCCCTTCTTGAAAGGCAGTGGTGTAATGTTGCTTTCAAAACCCAACAGGAAAAACAAAACAAAACAAAAACAGCTGGTGATTATGAATATTAATTTTTGGATCAAATGGAAGTTAATTTCTCTGTAAGATATGGTATAGGGAGCTTCACAATACTTCTCCCACTTCCATCTAACTCAGAGATTCCATTAGAGTAATATGCTTTGTGCTTCATTGCTTAAATGTTTGGATGATACCACATGCAATAAATACATCCCTTAACTTTTCTGAAGGCTTTTTTCACAAGAAGAAATGTAATAAATTCAGAGTTAATAAGTAAGTAGGTTCCAGACATATTATTAGTATAAATCCACCAAAGAGGTAGATGGGTTGAGTGAGGGGATATAGCTCTTCCTCTATCATTCAACACAAATGAAACATGTTTTGAAATCAATGTACAGTAGACTCTCCATTAACAAGAACTCAAGCAACCAGCAAAAAATTGAAGAAATGCTACATTTAGCTAGCATGGGTGCCAGTTAAGTGAGAGTCGACAGTATTAGTTCTTGTTATCTGTACCTCTGAAGCCTGCTCAAAGAGAGCATCAGAATTTGACACTCGTCTGGCTCCGGCGTTATTCTCGGCTCTGAATCCTCTGCAGTGCCCAGCACTGCAAAGGGCCTTGCACACATTAAGCATTAGTTTAACTGAAAAAATAAAGTCACAAGAGTTACTGTTTTTTTGCCATTTAAAATTCTCAAAAGTTATACAGAACCCCCTTCTCAAAATGGACTAACCACAGCTACTATTATTTCCTTGCATATTTTTAAAAGTTGAAAGGACAACTATCAATTTTGCTATAATCAGGTTAAACTTTTGCACTCTGTTAAATTTTAACCTGCCAGTTGTAACGATTCTTCATGGCTCCCTAGAGTTACACTGGTGGTCAATATTTAATTACTGCACTTTAAAACAAAATATGACTATCTGAAAACAGTATTTTCTGTTATTACATAGTCATAAGGCAGAGTCCAATAAATAATATTTTAAAATTCAGTGTTAGGCCCAGAATAACAACATAATAAATCTAACAAAACCCCAGAATTATCCTTCATTTATATTACTCATATTATAATTAGTATGTATATATTTACATATACTTAGATATTAAAGAATGTATTTGATATACATTGTAATACTATACATTCTTCCTTTCCCCCTCAAGATGCTGATCACCAGCTAGCACTATTAAAGCTAACATCTGATCATTCTTAATTTTTCCATTACCATTGTATTCTAAGAGTTGTTTTAATCTTTTTGCAATAATTAGTCAGCAAGCAAAGATACTGAATCCTCATTTTCTTCATTTAACGTTAGATATAAAATTCAAAGAAGAGGGACATTTTATGAAGATAAACACAAATGAGTTTGGTTTTTTGGCAGTCAATGTTCTGTAACTATTGCCTCTTTAGTGGGTGTTAGGTAAGATCTATGACCAAGAATAAGAAACCCATCACAATAAGGAGTTGCTTATAGCCACTCCTCTAAAGAAGTATGACTATGACATCAACAGAGCTAAAAGACAAACCACGTATTATAATTCATCTATTACTAATGTTTTGTGATGCCTAAATCTTCCATAAAACATGTATCAAAAGAGATGCTCAGGACTTCAGCCTGAGAATCATATGACACTTGCTTAGTGTCAATTAAAAACAAAATGCTCACCCTAGTGGTTCAGAGAAGTACTAGATACATAATGACTCAACTATTTAGTACTACATATGAAACTTTCAAATAATCACTGTCTTGATTTGTAACAGACTCCTTTTAAAACTTAGTGTTAAAACAGTGTTTTGAGAAAAGTATGGCCCCTCAATGTACTTCAGATGTCTCTAATCCTCCTTTCATTTATTTACTCATTCCGTATAGGGAAAGTGTCTTTTTCTTGGGAGGGTCTTCTGCTACAAGGTTAAAGTACCTTGATAAAGTCTGGCAGTACCAACTACTAAAAGTAATTTAGTGCTTTAATGAAGAAAAGCAATATGCCCCATTTTATTGAAAGAGGAAAAATTCTCTCACAAACATACCCTGTTGATATAAAGATCACTCATTTAGGGAATAACATACTACAGCTCTTAAAATAAAACACTGGCTTCCAAATTTCTCTTTGTTTCAAGTTAATAAATTGTTACTTTTTCATTTGGGGGTGGGAGAAAAATACCAGTGACTAAAAATAAGGTAGACCCTCCTTTGAGACAAAAATGCTGTGAAGATTGCTTTAATGCATCTTGACTTTCCTTTGGTGAGGAATGTAGATCATATTGATAGATACATCTTTACAGGAGACTGAACAGATATATAAGAAGGCTGACCTGATAAAATCCAGTTATAAATGCCTTTAATTTTCATTTTACATGGCTGGATACTTTCCGGATAGCCCTCATATACATATAAATACATGGACTTCCTCAGCTTTCCAAAGCATCATTCAGAAAGACTATCTATTCAAACCATGTTCTGAAATGCTCAGTCCCCCCCCCCCCCCAACACACACACAAGTAGATAAGAACACTGGACCCAAAGTTAAATGCCTTTGGTTCACATAGTCTTACCTTAAGTAAATATCCTATCAGTTCAGTGCTTTGGTATGTTTCTTTAAAATGACAGGAGTAATTCTTGCCTACCTATTTTTGTAGACATTTTGTTTTTTAATCACATAAAATCTTTCATACTTCTTAGAAATGGCTGCTATAAAACTCAAGGTGCTACACTATTATTATTATCATTTTGTATCAAGTTTTACTGCTACTTCCTAATAGGCCATGACACTGGCTTTAAAACACAAATCTTTGGTCTTCCACCTGTACAATTTTTGATATAATTCTATCCTAATAATTTGTACCTCACATTCCAAAGATTTACTCTACTGACCCCTGCCTGGCCTGCAATTTTATTTAGTCCCTCTCTCCCAATCAAAGAAACTGGTAGAAGTCACCCCACTCCAGGTTCTTGTAGACATGACATTAGGAATGAGATTATTCTTTTTACTTGAGGAATGATACTATATAATATGCAAAATAAAGCGACATTTGTTATGCTCTCTACTTCCCGGAACACAAAATCTGTGTGGGTACCTAGAAAATCCAAAGGTTTCTGATAACAGATTTGTGTCAGTAACTGTCATTAAAAATATCAGATCTAAGGCACAGAGAGAAAAAACTTTATCGAGTTTGCACGAAATAATCCTACACTCCTCCAGCTACTATTAGGTTTGGTATGGGCTGCCCCATCAGGGGCCTGGGCCCAAAGCACACCCAATTAACAGCTCTTAAGCTCGATTGAGACCCTCCAGAGAAACATCTGCACCCAACACTGCGAGTCTCATGTCAGACACACCCCCTCCACCCTGCGTTTCACAGGAGGTGTGGGCACTCGGGCTCCTGCACTGTGGCTAGGGGTACCGGAGAGGTGGGCCCAGGCCTGAGCACCCATTTTGGAGGACTGGGGAGCTCGGCCCTTTAGGCTGTGCAATTAGGAGTGTGGGAGCGAAGGGCGCAGCCACGGGCGGGGAGGCCGGAGTGTGTGTGTGTGGGGGGGTCTCTTGTATCCGGGGGCGTGAGGGGGAAGGCGGCGGGAAAGACTCGGGAGCTCGAGACTTAACAGTGCGAGGTTCTCTTTTTGTTATTCGTTTAGGGCTGGAGGGTGTAATGGGGAAGTCCCCTCAGGAGAGTCGGAACGGGGTCTCCCTCAGTCCCCCGTCGTGGGGGCACTCAGGACCCGGGGGAGGCCTCCCTCGGGCGGGAAGACACCGACTGCGGAGCGGTGTCGGTGGGGCGCGCTGGGGCATCGATTCCTCTCCCCCCAGCCTCCCGCCAGAGGCATGGGACCGGGTGAGAGGGGATGAGGAGGCCCCCGGCCGGGGAGGCGGGAAAGGCCCCGGAGCTCCGGGACGGGCGGTGGCTGGGGGCTCCGAGCGGCGGCGGCGCGGGCCCGGCGAGCCCCGAGCCGGCGGAGCCCCGGGGGCGGCGTGCGCCCTGCTCCCCTCCCTGCGCGGTCGCCCCCACCCCCGCCGCTGCTCTCACCTGCACATGATCCGCCATTTTGCTCCATTCATGCTCCTCTCTGGCCCCCTCCCCCCAGCGCGCACCTCGGCCGGGCCGCCGCCGCCGCCGCCGCCGTCGCCGCCGCGCCTGCGCGCTGGGGCCCCGTCGCTGCGCTGGCGGCGTAGCTCAGCCCGGCTGCGCAGGCCCTGGGAGCCGGGCCGTGGTTGGAGAATGCGCAGCGCCGCCGGGACTCCGTAAAGGCGCGGGCAACGTCAGCGGCCGGAGCCGCCGCGGGTGGGGGGCGGGGGACGGTGCGGGGAGCGCGGGGCGTGGGGGCCGGGAACAAAGCTTTGTTTACATGGGTTTAAAGGGGCCGCGCGCTCGGGCCGGCGCGCGCTGGACCGGGACCTGGCGCTACCTGAGCTGGTCCGCACGGTGAGGGCCCCTTTGGAGAGGCCGGGACCTGTCCCCGCCCGGAACCCCGCACCTGGCGGACTCCTCTGCCTGAGCGCCCCCCTCCCCCGCCGCCGGCTGCCCCCCAAAGGCGTCTGCGGCTCAGCGCACGGCCCATAACCCCACTTGGGGTGCCTTATTCTTGATCTTCCAATCTGACACCCGAGTGTATGTTCGCGTCTTCCTAGCTTTTTGCTCCAGTGGACAAGGGCCATTGCTCTCTCATCCTGGGTTTACAACCCAAATTGTGATCTTGTTTTCATTTCGGTCTTTTTTCTCCTCCATAGACATTCATGGAAATAGCCGCCAAATAGTGATGATAGAAACACGCGGAAGGCACGGTTCCCGTCTCCCCAGATAGATGATCTTAACCAGTACCCTAGGCGGCCTCCCGAGAGCGGTCAGGTGCTGCGAAGTGGGGTTAGGGGGAGAAAGGGTTTTTTTAGGACTCCTGGGCTCAGTCTGGGTGGGAAAGCCATCCTCTGGGTCCGATCAGGTCAGTCAGTCTCTCTGCTGAGGCCAAGTCCAGTCTTTCCCACTAATAATTATTTGTGTTAGGTAGTGCTGGTTCCTGTTTTCCTTTGGATTCCAGGGGCTTCCAGCCAAGACCCCCAGATTAGGTTTTAGCTGCATTCTGAGAGTATTGGTAGTTTGAAGTTTGTATTGACTGGGAGCAATGACGTGCGATGGAAATGATGGTAGTGAGTAACACGTTCTGTTGTGGATAGAGTGGAGTGGTGTTCAGCATTCATTTCGTTCCTCCTGGTATGTCTTCCTGATTTTCGTAGGTAGGGCACCTAAAACTACATTACCCAGACTTCCTTGCAGCTAGGGTTCTGTGCAAGATTGGTTCTGCCAATTAGATTGATTCAGAGAAGATGTTGGAGGCAGAGCATTTGACTGCTGCTTCTGGCAAGCCGAGCCCCTGAGATGTATTGGGAATTTTTGTTTAATTTTGTTATTGTTTCCCAACAACCTTCCAGTGTTGGAAGTTCCCTGAATATAGAGAGCAGGGGTGGTGAGTCAGGTGCTTCCTAACCTTGGAATCCCAGCTAGTGGTGTATTCTTGGGAGTCACAATTTCAGTGGCAGTCTTCCGATACCCTACCTGCCTGGTTGGGTAGAAGTAACTGCTCTCTATAGTCCAGGCCCAAATCTATCTCCTGTCCTTCCTTACCCCACACTTGTTTCTTCCTCTATCTTCCCCTTCTTTACAGTAAGTGGTACCACCATTCACCTAGTGCTCAAACTAAAAACCCAAGTGTTATCTTGATTCCTAGTGTCTGAAGAGTCCCCTACCTCTAATCCACAGTCAAGTGGTTTTGAATCTATATCTAGTACATACTCAAATCTGGCCACTTCTCATCTCCACTGCTAGCACCCTGGTCCAAACAACCATCACATTTCTATTGGGCTCTGATACTAGATTCCTAAGTAGTGTGTCTGCTTCCTGTTTTGCACTTTGATAAACCATTTTACATACAACAGCAGAATTTTCTTTTAAAATCATAAATCAGTTCATGTATGCCCCTTCTTAAAATCTTTAACGTGGCCTCCCAGTGCTTTTAGAATATATTTCAAATCTTTGTTGTATCCCCCAAAGCCATGTGTTCTGAACTTACCTCTGCCTTGACCCTTCTTGCTCACATGCTCTGGTCATTCAGACTGCCTTGCTGTTCCTCACATCCGGGTGTTCCTGCCTCGGTCTTTGAAGTACTTTTTGCCTGGAATATTTTTTCCTCAGATCTTTTAAGTGGCTGGGTTCCTCTTGTCATTGACTTCTTAGTTCAGTTATCTCCTTGGAATGGCTTTTCTCACCACTGTATTGAAAGGTGTCTCCCTGGCCTCATTACGATCATATGATATTTACAGCTTTGATCACTGTCCAAAACTATTTATTTACATATTTACACTTTGCATTGTCAGGGTTTCCAACTGGAAAGTAACCACAATGAAAACAGATTCTGTCTGTCTATGCTGCGCCTAGTACCTCTGTACAGAGTACATGCTAATAAATTATTTTTGAGCTAATTAACTTTTATAGCTCAGTCTTATTGTAGGGGCATGTGGGGCTCATAGGAAAACATAAAGCATTTGAAGTGTTATGTCCATGTTAAGTAACATTATGTTATATTATAAGCCCTTCTCAGTTTCTAGAACTCAGTTCTCTCTTTACTTAGTACTGAGAGAAATGATAGACAATAGAGGAAAAATGAGGACTAGAAGTAAAACTCAAAAGAGACTGGTGACACCTCCCCTCCCTCACAGTCAGCAACCACTGGGGCTGGGGAGAGCAGGGAGGGGATCTTTCATAACCCCTGTTCATCTATTTGCTCAGTCCTCCATCCTTCTCAGGCCCATACCAGCCCCCTGCCCATTCAATACCTTTCCTGTTTCCCAGAACTACCCCTTGGATAGCTGCCCCCACCTATCCATCATTTGGGGGTTACTTAATCTCCAAGCTAGCCCAAGGAATCACACCATCTCTTCTGCTCCAAGGACAAGCTCACAAGTCCTTTTGTGTTGAGAATTCTGTTCCTAATCACCGGTGAGAATACTAACAAAAGGTTGCAAAGTTTTCTGAGCTGAGGTTCCTACCTCCTGCTGAGAGAAATCATTGTAAAGGAAAATATCCTGATGGCTTACATTAATGTACAGGAGATGTTTGGGGTGTCCCTTCCTCTTCAATGAAAGCAAAGACAAGGGGGCACCCCACAGGCTACCTGTGCTTTTATGTAAGCCTCAGACCCTTTATGATGCTTTCTTTTCCCATCACCGTACTTGGGTAACCCAGGGCCTCTAATGCTATGCCCTCTGCTGTGTTTTGGAGCTATCTTTTCTGGGCTGTGATCACAGGGTTTGCCTGTGGCCAGGCAGAAGGTCCTGGGGTTAGTACTTCCATTGTAGGATCCCCACAGATCCTGCCATGGAAAGCAGGAGGGCCCCTGAGGCGTGTCACTCTTAGTACACTGCTGCTGCCCTATCTTCTGCAGAAGGCAGCCACAGGGGGAGAACTCCAGCTACCACAGGCAAGGGAGGGCACCGGGGGGGGGGGGGGGGGGGTGTGTGGGGGTGGTGGTGTCCGGAATACCTGGGCCTCCAGGTTTAAATGCTTTGCAGTCATCTGGTGAGCTCGGGTGCCCTCCTGTGGTGCTGAGTGGAAAGGGTCCCATTTATCTTAGGGGAAAATCTGAGTGTGTGTGTGTAGTATCTTCTATTGTTTTGCTGCTCCAAGTGAGGTCTGGCCCACCCAGCAGCAGTAGCAGCAGCAGCATCTCAGGTCTCCCTCCAGACCTACTGTAGCAGAATTTGCACCTTTAACAAGGACTGCACATTCAAGTCTGAAAGGCACTGTTCTGTCACCCCCCAGGATGGTCCTCCAAGCCCTTCTCACTTTAATAAGGAGATGCTGATGGGCCAAAGACCACACAGCTCCCCCTGTAATCTTAGGGACTGGAGAGAAGAAATAGGTCTTGTCCCATTTCCATACTCCTAACCAACTCCCAAGGAGCTCTTCCCACACCAGCATCCTTGGTTCTCCCCTGGTGTCCGGATGAACTTGGTCAAGTCCAGGCAGCCTGCTGAGAGCTGTGAGCTTTATGTGCTCTGCTCTGCTCTCCTTCCTAAGGCATTTGAACCCGAGGTGGTAGAGGATATGGCCCTATTACATAAGTCCCCATTATGGGGCTGCCCCAAGAGTGCTGGTCTAATTCTCCAGTTGCCCCAGCATTTCCACACTATACTTCCATCAAATTGCTTCTCTAAACCATCTGGCTCTGAGTTAAATAGTTTCCAGGGAGCTTATGGTTCCAAACAATCTTCTTGCATGAAGTCTGATGCCACTTGGGGCTTCGAACAAAGGACCTGTGAATTAAAGGCCAGGAGCCCTGGTCCTTCCTCTTCTGCTCCCAGCAGGCCTGTGATCTCAGGAGAGTCACAAGCAGGTATGCTCATACCCGCCCTTCCTTCTTCCAGGTATAGTGTGGCTGGTGACCATGTGTGCCTGGGAGCTTTGATAACTACGAAGCACTTTTGTTTTGGTAACTAGGAAGCAATTTTTTTTTAATATAGGAGCTTGCTATTGTAACTTAAAAAGATAATCTCTAGATGAACCTCGATGTCTTTGTAATGCTCATCAAGTCTCGAAAGACGGTGAACTCCCCGTTTAGATGTGCGTGGGGGCCGTAGCGTGGTTCAGTGTAGGGATGTTTGTGTCTGGAATCTTAATGCAGAGGTGTGTGTGTGTGCTGTTGGTGGAGGCAAGGAGGGTTCCCCGGTAGAGGGAAACAGTGAGAGCTGTTGTATGTAAGTGGTGAGCTCTCGTGTGTCCAGTGGCTGCTGGTGTGTGTGGCTCCGCTCTTCCTGGTTTGAGGGGCCTGGGCTCTGGTTTGGAGGCTTTTAACACATCCCTTAGACCTTCCTGAGTCTGTCTTCTCACTTGTAAATTAGGGAGTTGGGCAGGTTGATTTCTCAGTCCTCTTGCATCTCTGTCATGCTAAGCACCCTGCTTGAGTGTGAGCGCCTTTTACACTTGGCTTTATTGTCAAATTTGGTTTCTGGGTCTCTTTGTTACCGTGGGTCAGCTGCTCTTTATTGCCAAATCCCCACACCTGCTACTGCCCCCGAGTGGTTGCTCCCTGAAGAGCTGGCATGGGGTTTTCTGGAAGTTCTCTCTCACTGACTGAAAATGCAGGAAGCTTGAGCATGACACTCATCAAAAAGAAAAAAAAAACAAAACCAACACACACAGCAAGAAACCACAGGGCCTATCAGCTTGTCGTCATCAAGCAAACTAGAATAGTGCAGGAAAGACTAGGCAGAGAGGAAATGAACTTGAGAGAAGGGGGAACACACATAGGGCAGAGAGGAGAGGACGAGGGCGGGAGTGGAAGGAGGGAGCTGCCGTGCAGGGCACCGCGATGGTGGGAGGATGGAGGCCGGGGCTGTGAAGCAGGGCTTCCTGTACCTTCAGCAGCAGCAGACGTTTGGAAAGGTAGGAGGAGCCAGGCTGGCGCTGGCAGAGGGTCTGGGGGCTGCTGCTCATAGCAGTTCCTGGGGAGGTGCGGGCATGGAATGGGGACCGTGTCGCCCATCACGTTAGGCCCAGAGCTCAAGCTTGGGAAGGCTCTTAATTTAGCAGCTGCCTGCTGCCCCGACCAGGCCCCCAAATGCTCTTTGCTGACACAGCTCCTTGTGGGGAGCTCTGACTCCCTCTCTCTTGCCTCTCTTGCTCCGTGGTGACTTCACATGGGGACACCCTAGCAGGGAATGAAAGGCACGCAGAGGGGATAATTCAGGATTGCCATGGAGGTTTCTTTCCCTTTTCCTGCCCCTGTGAAGTGTGTTTGGCTGGTGTTAAGCTTGAGCTGGGGTCTCTGGGGCCAGGCAGGGCCCAGTGAGTTCCACCCCCTCCTTCCTTGTCCTCCTTGAATGAGGAAGTCCTCTTGCCCTCAGCTGATCCACCCAGGGTGTCTCTCTCTCTGTCTCTCTCTCTCTCTCTCTCTCTTTCTCCATCCTGTCAAGGGATGAAGATGGAAGGTTCAGGAGGGTAGACTGAAGTGCCTGGAGGTAGGGCCTGTTTCAGAGTGAGAATGATGGTGTCCAGCCCGGTCCTCACAGTGCCCTCCTCAGCCCTCCTCTGGGCTTCAGGGACTCAGGCGTTTCACCCCTGGACTCCTCCTCGCAGTGCCCCTGCCGCTTTGCCTTTTCTGCCTCCAGTATGCTCTCTGCTGTCTTCGCAGGCCTCTTTCTTGGTTGCTTGTGGGGCATCCACAGTGCTTTCTAATCCCTCAGGCCCCAGTTACTGCCTCTGCTTCCTTGGGGCTCCTGGGATCTTACTGTTCTCTCCATGTCCTGAGTTGCTGCCCCAGTCCTTCCCCCGTGGTTCTCCTCCCCGCTGTTGGTCACTGTCTCTGGGTGGCTCCTGCTCGGCGCCCACCCTGCCTTGCATCTGGGTTCAGAAATGGCGCCGGTTCGGGGCTGCGCTGTACGGACCGTCGGGCTGTGCCTTGGCCCGGCTGGAGCTCCAGGAGGGCCCGGAGAAGCTGCGCCGGGGAGAGGCCGCGCGCAAGGTGATCCGCCTCAGCGACTGTCTGCAAGTGGCCGAGGCCGGCGGGGAGGCCAGCAGTCCCCGGGACACCCGCGCCTTCTTCCTGGACACCAAGGAGCGCCTGTACCTGCTGGCTGCCCCTGCCGCCGAGTGTGGCGACTGGATGCAGGCCATCTGCCTCTTGGCCTTCCCTGTGAGTCGTCTAGGGGTACAGAAAGGAGGACGGGTTGTATGGGAGGGCGGCACTCGATATATGCCATAGGCAGGTGTCATAAGGGCCAAGGTCATGATGCTGGGGGCGGCTCCTTGGCAGGGACAGTGATCCAGATGCGCGCAAGGCTGCATGTGAACTGAAAGAAAGCCTGGGCCAGAGGCAGGCCTGGGGCTGGGTGACAGCGGTGAGAACCCAGTCTCCTCCCTAGGACCAGAGGAAGGAGCTGTCGGGGCCAGAGGGGAAGGGCAGCCGGCCCTGCATGGAGGAGAATGAACTGTATAGCAGCACGACCGCAGGTGAGGGGCTGCCTGCCCTCCTGGCTGCTCTCCCCAGGGCCTGTGGGGAGCAGGTGTGGGCCTCTGGCTGCTGAGTCTTCCGGTCTGTGGTTGCCCCCACCCCGGCCAGCCCCCCTTATCAGCCTCTTTGCATGGCTTCCGGGTGTGGCCGGAGGAGCCCGGCCTGCCTTGGTTCTCAGCCCTTTGTCAGTGGCCCAGGCCCTGCTGGGGGCAGAGGGCAGGGCGAGGGGCCCACCTGCTGCTCTTGAACCCTCTGTCCCTGGCACCTGAGCAACTTCTGAAAAAGGAATGCTGTTCTTTCTGTGGGTTGAAGGTGTCCCATGGCAAGGGAGCTTTTTGCTGACAAAGCAGTCAGCCTCGTGAGCATGAGCGCTGTCTAGCCCTCTGGGTGGGTGTGTGCTGGGAGGAGGAGGATCCGGGACATCCAAGCTCCACCCCGCAGAGCGCACCACCGGATGGCATGCACAGTGCGTGGGGAGGGAGGCTGAGAGCCGGGAGGGCAGGGTCGGCTACACCTGTGTCGGAGACAGTGAGGACTGGGAGGCAGCTGGGCTGGGTCAGAGGTGAGGTGGACAAGGTGGGCTGTGCCTGGCAGTAGGGCAGGAAGGATGTGGGCGTGGGTTGGGGTGCATGTGGCTAGGGCATGCTTACTGGGTAAGGGGGAGTGTGACCTGACACAGAACAGCCCAGCCTTCAAGATGTCGGCTGTGGGCTCATAGGTCCATGGATGATAGTTTTTCGAGAGACCCCTGGCCCACTCATTTGGAACAGGGTGGAGCTGAGGTCATCAGCTGTTTCCCATTAGCTGCCTTCTGTTCTCTCTTCCCCAGGAGCCCCCTGCAAGGAGTTTGCTGTGACCATGAGACCCACAGAAGCGAGTGAGAGGTGCCGGCTCTGGGGACCCTATACCCTCCGGACAGGAAAGAGTGCCCTGGAGCTGTGGGGTGTCCCAGAGCCACGTGCTCAGCTGTATGACTGGCCCTACAGGTTCCTGCGGCGCTTTGGGCGTGACAAGGTGAGCAGGCCAGCAGCAGTGGGTGTGATGAGTGATGAGAGAGAAGAGATTGTGAGGGAGAGGGGCAGGGGCGCCCTGAAAAGAAGAGAGTGGGAGGAGGAAGGAAAGAGGGCAGGGGGTGGGGCGAGAACAAGGGGAGGGGGAGTGAGAGCTCGAGGCCCGGGTGTGAGAAGGGTAGGAGGGAAGATGGTGGCCTGGAGAAGGATAGGAGACCAGGAAGAGGGGAAGTCAGAGGGTGGCAGGTGTTACTGAGGATGAAGTATGTGCTCAGCTTTCCACTTGGATGGACAGGAGGGAGGTCCAAGGGAGAGGAGAGGGAGGTGCGAGAGGGCTTTGCTCATCAGGACAAGTGTGGCCGGAGGGAGAAGGCTGGGACAGGTCCTAGCTAGCGGACAGAGATGGAGGTGATAGGTTTGCATTTGGGAGCTGTGTCCCAGAGAAGCAAACCTGCTCAGTGGCCTGGCCAATCCTCTCCTTTCCTCCCTGTGACACAGGTAACCTTTTCCTTCGAGGCAGGCCGCCGCTGCGTCTCTGGAGAGGGCAACTTTGAGTTCGAAACCCGGCAAGGCAATGAGATCTTTTTGGCCCTAGAAGAGGCCATTGCTGCCCAGAAGAACTCGGCTCCTTCTGAGCCCCAAACCCAGCCAGTCCCAGTCCCCCCAGTACTGCCCCGGCCAGAGAGTCCCTACTCCCGGCCCCTCGACTCACTGCCACCACCTTCACCCACTACCCTGGTGCCCACCCCCCGGCCGCGGGGCCCAGAGGGGGAATACGCTGTGCCCTTCGATGCTGTGGCCCGCAGCCTGGGGAAGAGCTTGAGAGGCATCCTGGGGGTCCCCACCCAGCCCTCGGCCGACCCCCTGTATGACAGCATTGAGGAGCACCCACCCTCGAGACCCGACCACATATATGATGAGCCTGAAGGAGTGGCCGCCCAGCCCCTGTACGACAGCCCGCAGAAGCCCCGCGGTGAGGCCTGGAGGAGCCAGGCCATGGTTGACCGGGACCCCAGTGGCCTCCAACACATCTACCCTTCCCCTGGCTGGCCACAGGGAACCGAGTATGACAATGTTGTACTTAAGAAAAGCCCAAAGTGATGGGGGCAGAGGAGAAGTGGACCCCCATGCCAGCACTGAGGCGGACCTGCGCACGCACACCACACCTGGAAGGGGTTGGAGGCTGGTGAGAAGGAGCTGGAGGGGGAAGGCAGGCGGGCCCTCCTTTCTGCTCAGGGCTCCTGGCCACTGCGTCTCAGGACCTTCCCTCTGCTCCTTCCACAACCCTAGGCTTGGCTCACAGCAGTCTGTTCCAAGGAACTGTCCTTCGGGGGGCCTGCTTTTGTGACTCATCCACAGCAGGAGGCGCGCCCTCCGGAGACCCACTTCCCTCCTCCTCCTTTCCCACTTCCCCTTCTTTCTGTCGCGGGTACCTAAGTGAACAAAAGGACATCAGCCAATCGCTGGCTTCCCTGGCTCCAGGCACTCTGGAGGGTGGCTGCAGCTTTCTGGGGGTTTAGGACTTCTCAGTGGCATTAAACATTTCTGGAATATTTTTGTGTGGCATGAATGCTGTGGGATGGGACAGCTACAGCCCTGTGGGGGATGAGCACTCCCATTGGCTGCTGGTGACACATCGTCTCCCAGTAACAAGGCCCTTTCTGAGCCTAGGCTGGGTCCCAAGCATCTGTCGCAGTCAGGGATCCTTGGGAAAGATGTTCAAGCATCTCTAACCCTTTGCTAGCCGGGGGTCAACACCTGAGAAACAGGGGGAAGCGGGGCATCCGTGTGATGAGCTGGCCTGGAGGACTAGAAAGAGACGGCTGTTTTGAGGCTCGTAAGCCCTGGAAATAAGATGGACCCCATTCAATCCCTTGCCTTCCTTGAGACTTGCTCTCTGTAAAATGAGGGGGTTCTACCACATGGGCTCTGGGAACCCTTTCTTCATAGGCCCTTGCATCCCCTCTCCCCACAGGTCAAGGGCCTTGTGTGCTCTCCTTACCCAAACCCACTTTCCTGGAAAGGCAGGGCAGAGAGCCAATTAGCCAGTATTATGGAGCACCCTCTCTAGGCTCCAGACTGCCCTGGCTAGAAGATGCTTACAGCCCAGAGGAGGCTGAGGCGAGGGCACAGATGTCTACTACCAGAGCAGGGCATAAGTGCTACAAGGGACGACTCAGGGCCCTGGGGTCAGAGGAGATACCTGTTCACTGGAGAATCAAGAAAGGCTTCATATCGAAAGTGGCATTTAAGGTGAACCTCTGAAGGTGGGAAGGGGTTTGACGAAGATTAAGGGTGTGTGTGAAGACAGTATCCTGGGCAGAAAAGCCCGTGTGCATGGAGGGGGAGGGGTTTGTACGGAATTAGAGAGGAGGGGGGATGGCAAGGCTTCTGAGAGCGGAGTCCTGTTAGAGCTGCACACATCCTGGCAATGAACTCTGACAGCCCCGGGGGAATGGATGGGCTGGGGCTGAACTATAGGGGGAATTCAGGAGCTGCTGTGGAGACAGGGCCTGCAGATCTTGGAGCCATAGTGGATGTGGACCACAGAGAAATAGGGTTCCTGGAGAGATCCAGGTTTTCGGAAGAAGGAGAACTTGATGTGCTCAGGTTAAGATGGCTTTACTCTGTTCAGCCAGAGTCCTAATAGCAGATGGAAAGGGGTTCTCCAATGGGGAGGGCTGGGTGGGAGCAGGATAGAGACCTATGGATTGCCTCCCAGGTGCCTTGTGATCTAAGTTGCATCTCCCAGTGCCTTTGCCCTTTTTAAAGGGATTTGAGGCACTGGGTGAGTGGGCTGCAGGTGGGGCCGGCGGCTGGGGTGGGGGTCGGGGCGGGGGTGGGGGGAACCTTTCAGGAGCCCTGACTCTTGTCTGTGCCAAAGGGCTGTCCCTGCTGCCGCTAGCCAGTCCTAGTCCCAGAATACACTGGAGGCAGGAGAGCCTAATGCCTCTAAAGTTCTGTTCCCCCCTCCAGGCCAGGGGGGCTCTGAGGTGAGGATACCCTATTTCTAATTTGTCAGTTGCACTTGGAGGTCCCATCCCATCCCAGCAGGGGGCAGTGTTAGTCTGTGGAAGAGGCCACTAGGGGCTTGCCAGCTGCCAGGCTCTCAGGCTTGGCCCTGAAAGGAGGGCACTTGAATACTTACCCCCCAAAAGCATGGAGGATAATTCCAGGAATTCGCCTTTCAGAGCCTCAGAATCCGACTTGGAGACTTGTGGACCCTGCCTCCCAGAGGTGGGGACTCTACACGGAACAATTGTCCCTTTCCTCCCCCTCTCTCCTCCAGGGTCCTGGGACCTCCAAGTTCATGGTCACAGGCTCTGCTGGAAAGGGGAAGTGGTAGAGAGAAAGGTGGGTGAGGGCTGCCTGGGCAGGGGAAGTGCAGCGTTTGGGGAACTTGGGAAAGTCCTTGAGACAGTTGTCGACAATGCTGACCATGCTGTCAGGGTCCCGCTCAGAAGTCATGACCTGGTGGGTGGGTTGTCCTGCAGGGAACTCTGTCAGGGCCAGCGCAGCCACCCTTAACCGCACGGTGACACATTGCCTGTGACACACGCATCATTCCTTAGTTCAGGCTGAGTACATGCCCCACCCAGAGCTGGGGGGCTCCATCCCCACCCGCGTGGAGCCCACAGGCAGAGTGGGTCTGCAGAGAGGTTTGCTGGACATGGATTCATGAAGGTCTGACCCTTAGGGCTCCATCTCCTCAGCAGAAACACGCAGGGCAAGCCCCCCTTGATGTGATTCTAAGCCACCTGGCTGTCAAGGGGCGAATCCATAGGTAAGGAGACAGACTGAGACAATGCAAGACCAAGGGACAGTCCCACCAAGAAAGGGTCCTTGGCTCCAGGATCTGTTACCCAGATACCATGTTTTGCTGTGATCGGCACACTCAGGAACTGCTTTTATTTGCTAATTATGGCGCAGAGGTGAGATCAGGGCAGATAAAAAATGTCATATGAGCCCTGTATAGAGCTGTGTACACAGATTCATATGACTGTGTATGTGCACACACGCACATTACGATAGCCTTCTTCCTGCTTCTGCTCTCTCTTGCCTCCCCTTGTGTGTACAGCATTTGAGTGGGGTGTGTGTGTGTGTGTGTGTGTGTGTGTGTGTGTATGGTCTGCCTCCTGCTCCTGCTCCCAGGCTTATGGTGGGGGCAGCCGGGGCCCCTGGCTGAGTCCCCGCCGTGGAGCTTCAGCACATACCAAGGCCCAGATCGCCTGGGCCTCTGCTTTCCCAGACTCCTCCATGATTGCTGCCACCACCTTTCAGCCGTGATGCTAACCAGCCTCCCGCCTCCTGCCTCTTGGGCGCTGATTCAATTAGCCAAGGTGCCCACCTCCTACCAGGGCCATTTATATTATACAATCAGCTGGGGCAGCTGGAGACCTCAGGGAGGGCGGGCTGGAAAGCAGGCTGAGGGAGGTGGAGGAATGGGGGTGTCTGGGAGAGGCATCTGATCTGATTAGCCATCAGGCTGGCTTCCCCGGGTAGGCAGCCAGGCTCTGGCCAGGCCTGCCTCTCTCCTCCTTGCCTCCCTCCCACCCCTGGAGCCCTCATTTGACACCAGCTTCTGATTCCTGGGCCAGAGGCCGTTGGGGGATTTGGGAGAAGGAGTGGAGGGGGAAGCATCGAGTTTTGAGGGGTTTGTGGGGAAGCCGGGGCCCCAGAGCTGGGTTAAGGCTTTCTGGGACTTGTATTCTTGGTCAGGGTCAGCCTTGTGTTTCAGGAGTGTGATCAGAGGGCTGACTGGGGGGTAGCGTGAAAGTGTGCCTGCTAGCGTGAGGTGGGGGTGGGGGAACAGTAAATAGCGTTTGGGATAATAATGTTTTGAGTTTGTACAGCATTTCCTTCCACAGAGACTGCTCTGGGGCAGCTTAGTGTAGGTGGTTAGGCACGCAGACTGGAGCCCTACTAGCCGCGTGCAAATTCTGGCTCTGCTACTTCTGAGCTGTGTGTCTTTGGGCACCTGCTCTGCGCATCTGTGAAATGGAGATAATACTACTATGCTTCTCAGAGGCTTGTTGCAAAGCCTACGTGAGTGATTAAGAGCAGCCTCCGGACCCGTGCCTGGCACACACAGAGCTGTGGGGTCCCTCACGATCTCGCTTCACCTCCCAGGGGCTCCCCACGGCGGGCAGTGCAAGCTGTTCTCATTTCAATAGCAAGGGGTTAGAGGCACACAAGAGTCGAGTTGCTTATCTTTGGGGTGAAGTGGGAAGGCCTGGTTGGGAAGGAGAGGGAAGATTTTTGTTTTAAGATTTATTTTATTGTTTTGAGAGAATGTCTGTGTGTGTGAGAGAGAGAAGGGGGGAGGATCCAGAGCAGTCTCCATAGTTGTACATCATTACTTATGACAGGGTTTCATTCCACACAGGTGGATGTGGGGCCACACGGTGCGGGAACTGATCTGGGTGCCTCCCGCATGGGAGGTGAGAACCTTGGCCACTGAGCCATCTTGGCGATTACCAGTTGCGCTCCAGTTCAGCATATGGGGTTTGCATGGGCCGGGGCTGGGAATTGAACCCTGGACCTTGTGACTGTGAAGCAAGCCCTCAACACTGACTAATCCCAGCATCCCCTAGGAGAAGTACAATTTTGATGGAGAAAAGAAATGCAGAAGCGTCTTCCAGGAGAGGTGAAGGGAGCGACACCGAAGGCCTTTCAGCTGCTCGCTGGGCAGCTCCTGGCTGGGGGACTTCAGACATCGGGGCAGAGCGGGCTTGTCTGCCCTGTTCTACCCAGAAATGGGAGGTCTTGGAAGGAAAGCTGCTTCCTAGACTAGGAGCCTTTGGTTTGAGGTAAAGCTGCAGAACTGAAGCCAGGGGGAGATTTCTTTTGTTCCTCTGAGCTGCTACATCTACTCATGGCCTGGCAGCAGGGACGCCAAAGCTTCCTGCTGGGCAGGAGCCCTGGTGGTCCAGTTGGCATGGCCCATGTTCCATCAGCACACAGCCAGGGAGAAGCTCTGGAGGCGGAGACTGGGAGGAGGGGGCAGAAGGAGGGGAGAGTAACCTGAAGGAGGTTTGCCTTCTCTTTCATTAGACTGTGGACACCCCAAGGGTGTGGTTCATTCTTTACCTAATTCATCCTTGTACCTCCAGCATCTAACACAAAGCCTGGCACAAGGTAGGCACAGATAACTTTTTCTTTTTCTTTTTTTAAATTTATTTTATTGTTTTTGACAGAGACAGAGAGAGACAGAGATAGAGAGAGATAGAGAGAAGCGGGAGGACCCGGAGCAGTCTCCATAGTTGTATGTCATTAGTTTTCGAGATGGTTTTGTTCCACACATGTGGGCGGGGGCTGCTCAGGGCAGGATCAGGGCCAGGGGCCTCCCGCATGGGAGGCACGCCCCCTCGAGCCAGGGGCTGAACCCAGGGATGAGAACCAAACTGGGGCCTCCTGCATAGGAAGCACACCCCAGCTCAGCACATAGGTCTGCACGGGCCAGGCCCAGGACTTGATCCTCAGTCCCCAGGGCTGCAAAGTGAGCGCTCAACCCCTACACCCATCCCGGCTTCCCCAGATAACTCTTTCTTGATGAGAAGGATTAAGGAAGCCCACTTTACTTGGGGTGTGTGTGGGGGGACACAGGTACTCTCCAATATGTAATGATTTGTGGAGCCCTAGAAGGGCTCCCCATCTAGAAACATCTCCCCCACTTACTCTAGGAATCCTGTCCTTAGCATTTGTGGTCCACCCTTCCTCTCCCAGCAGGACCCTTAAAAATCACCCACCCCTGGCCGGCCTCAGCAGAGACTACCAGTTCTTGGGAGAGAATGAGTGTGAAATGAGCAGGCCTGCAACTGCTGGAGGCAGGAGGCTCTGCAGTGGCAGGTAGGAGGGGCTAAAAGTTGGATGGCCCTGACCTGGGTCAGGAGGAAGGAGGTTGGCTGGTGCTGCACCTAGGACGCTCCTAAAACTCCTAAAATGTGTCAGCCAGGCCGGCCGAGGCTGGAGGCAGAGACGGGGACCTGACTCAGGGCACACTTCTCAGCAGGCCTGTCTCCTGTGCCCATCTCCCCTCCTCAGCCCCACTTCTGCATGGGCCAGGGCCCTCGGGTGCCCGAGAACTGAGAAGCCCCCCTCCCCTGACGTTCCAAGGGGCAAGATGTCTGAGCCGGTAGGAGCCATAGCATCCCTCTTGCTTGAGTCCTTATCTTCCACTTAAGGAGACTGAGGCTGAGTTAATTTTTAATCCCTCTTAGATGTATTTATATTTTATTAGCATTGGTTTACTGTTGTGCTTAATGCAAAGAAACAGATCACTAACGTTGAGACTTGGGATGTCCCCAGGCAGATTACTGTGGGCCTTTTAGGTGGATAGGGGAGGGACCAAGGGGAGGGTTCCATCACCTCTGTGCAGGCTTTCTTTCCTTCTCTGCTGTCACCACACAGGTCCCCGAGCAGAAGCCTTGGGGGCTGTGAGCCAGAGGCCCAGCTTAGTCAAGGGCAGCTTACACAGAGCTGTTCATTTTCTGCTGGTCACCACACTCCACGCTGATCCACACGGGAAGGAATACCACGCAATCCTATTTTCTTTCCATTTTCCTCCGGTCATAGGCTCACCAGGCATCCCGTTTCTTAAAATTTTTATTTTATTTTAAAGATTTATTTTATTGTTTGAGAGAAGGTAATACAGAGAGACAGAGAGAGAAGGAGGGAGGGCCCAGAGCGGTCTCCATAGTTGTACATCATTAGTTGCGACATAGTTTCATTCCACACAGGTGGGTGTGGGGCTGCACAGGGCAGAACTGAACTGGGGGCCTCCTGCATGGGAGGTGAGAACCCTCACCACCATTCTGGTGGTTAGCAGTTGCATGCCGCAGTTTAGCATGTGCGTTTGCATAGACCAAGACTGGGATTTGATCCCCAGACCTTGCAGTTGCAAGGCAAGTGCCCAACCTGTTGAACTATCTTGGTATTCCCAGACGTACCATTTTGAATGGGACAGAAAACAACGGTACTGTCCTGTTTCAAGTAGTACCTCTGGTCAGCCTACTGACACCTTGAATTTAGCTCAGTGAGAATAGGCTGACCATGGGTAGCATTTGAAACAGGATAGGACCCCACTGTTTTCTGTCTCATTTAAAACAGGGCGTCTGGTCAGCCTATCCAGTAACTCTCCTCCAACCCCAGCCCCTTGCCCATGTTATTCTTGACCATAATCTCAGGGCAGCTGTCCCCAGCAGGCAGCTCCAAAGCAGGGGGCGGCGCCCAGACCTGGCTCCAGGGTCCTGCAGACAGGATGGAGCTGATCTATGAGTGTGTAGGAGGCCAGGGTCGGAGAAGGGCTGGGGGAGAGGAGATGGAGATCAAGAGAGGGGAGGCCAATGGGACCAATCTGGCGGAACTGGAAAGTGTGGACCCACAAAGGAACAAACTCAGAAGGTAACCGGGCCAGGAGCCAGAGGTTCCAGTCTGGGTAGGGTGAGTTATTCGAGGAGCTCAGAGGAAGGAGAAGCCTCAAGGGGTCGTGGCTTGTGAAAAGCAGATTGATTATTGGTTATGGGTCCTAATGCTGCCAGGTGGCCTGCGTTATACTTGAGAGCCAGTGGGAAAAATTGTGCGTTTCCCCAGCACTGTTGGCTAAGAGGAAGTGGGAACCTGGCTGGCTCCGGGGGTGGGAGGTGGTCCTGGGGGAGGGCTTCAGGGGTCAGGGGAGTGGGCCCAGCCTGGGTGGGCTCAGTACAGCTTGAAGTATGACTAAGGTGACCAGATTTTAACATTGGTAAAGTGGGACACCATTGACCGGGGGGGAGGGGGGGAGGGGTTCTTGATTAAAAATGTGGTCTATCTCCCGCCGTTCCCTAGCTTGTCATGCATTTTTTCCAAAAATTGGGACTTTTTAAAAACGCTGCGGGACGTGGGATGCGGGACAAATTGTTAAAAATCGGGACTGTCCCGCCAAAAGCGGGACATCTGGTCACGTTGAGTATGGGTGTGGACCCAGGCGTAGAGCCCTCAGCAGGCTTTTGTGGGCAACGACCTGGGAGGCTGAAGATGAATCCACAGGAAGCAGGAACTGGCGCTCAGAGCTAAGCACCCAGTGTCTGGGGCCAGTGAGACTAGGCGAGGCCAACCCGGGTGTGAGGCAGACTGGGTCACCTCCCTGGGGGACTTTCAGCTCTTCAGGCTCTGTCAGATCCCTCCAGCCCACCTGTGCTCTCTTGGTCTCACCTCTGGCTCACAGGCCCAGCATAGGGTCCTGCTTCCCAGCAGACAAAATAGAATTGCGCCCCTGCCCCCGCTTGACCAAAGGCCTTTTGATTCCTTTGATGGTGAAGGCAGTGAGGCTGGCAGCTGTGCAGCGGAATCTGCGCCCTTAACCTCCATGTGTCCACGTGGAGGGACACTATGGGACATGAGACAGAACACTGAACCAGGAGTGCTACACCCTGCTCAACCACTACCTGGCCATGGGACGGTGGGCAAGTCTGTGCCCCTCTGCACCCCTCAGGGCTGCATTTTGCCATCTGTCAAATGACAGAGCTGGATTAGGAGACCTTCAAAGTTCCCATGAACTCTACAGCCCCTTGTGAGGGGAATTCCAGGACAGCGAGGCAGCAGGAATGACTTCGATGAGAGGGAGTATGGGACACATGAGGTCAAAATCTTAATGTATAGTTCGGCCCACCGCGGGGACTCAGATATGTCTGGAGGACTAGTAGGGTGGATCCCATATTGTGAAGGGCAGAGGTGCTTCCTGGGAGAGATCTTACCCTAAAGGATGGAGGTGGCAATGCAGGATCTCTGTGAACGGTTGTGCGCATTGAGCAATGACCCATTCTAGGGGCCACCATTCATACTCAGGGCTCCGGTGAGCATGGCAACCTTAACCAAGGAATGAAGCACGCATTGTCAGAGAGATGGGGTGCTTGGAGGACTGTAGAGTGCCAACATGTTTATCATGTGCAGCGGCACAGGTTGTGCACTGCACGAGTCCAGGGTCCACCAGTCACCCAGACCGCAGTGGAGCTATGTCTGTATCTCTAGGACTCACCTCTTTCACTTGGAGCACTGGCTGCACCTTGGGCATTCCTATAGTGACAGAACAGAGAGAGGGAGACTGTCCTTGCTTTGCTGCAGATTGCCAAGCACTGTGAGCAGCTCCAAGGGCCCAATGCCTTAAGAGTTCGTGGTCCCAGCTGGGCGCGTCCTCCCTCGGCTGCCAGGAGGGCTGTGCGCAGGTCCCAGTCTTCCCTTCTGACTCCGTGTAGCTTCCTTCCTGGCCTTTCCCCTCAGCCATAGGCTTGGTGCTCTTGGTTCCTTTCACAAAGGGAGTCATGATGGGGAGACAGCAGGTGTTGTTTATGGAAGTCACAGCCAGCTGTGGAGGCTGCATCGTCACCGTGCATCCTACTGTCTCCAGCACTCCGGTGTGGGTGCCGCCTGGGGGGGTGGCGACCATGTTTCCCATGTTTCTTGGGCTCAGGTTTCCTAGGATCCAGGGTGTCCCGCATACTCCCCTGTTCCTTTCAGAACAGTGGGCATTATTTGTATTTTACTGAAGAGGAAGCTGAAGTTCAGAGAGGCTGGATGGCTTGCTCAACGTCACCATGATCCTAAGTGGCCACGTGGGACTCAGCCAAGCTCTTGCCAACACTCCATGGTGACACAGCCCCAGGTAGCTGCCTGCCAACGCTGCTTCTGACAGTCCGCCAAGCCGGGTCATCTCTTGGTGACCTGCAGATGTCCAAAGGCGGTGTGGCAGAGTGGAAGGAGAATGAGCTCCAGGACTCGCCCCTGACAGCTGTGTGTGTCACTTCCCTTCCCTGGGCCCGGTCTTCTCACCTGTCACATAGGGTTAGTAGCATCCAGCAACCTCATGGGGTGGTTGTGTGGCTTAAATAAGATCACGGGAAGGTGAGTAGAATCATAAGTCATGATCATCTTCCAGAGTCTCCTATGGCAAACACATGCCTACATTTTTATCAGCTTATGTCTCAGGGGTCATTTGAGTTCCCACAAGGCATTGGACTGAGAGCAATGGGATGAGGACACAGGATAGGCCCATGGAGGGGATGTCGGATTGAGAGCTTGTAGATCCTCCTGCCCTTAGCTTGGCCAGCTCCCTCCGAGCTCGCCAGAGGCAGCACACAGGGCCAGACCAGCAGAAAGGTCCTGGGCCAGAGGGAGGCTTTGGCACCTGTGACAGGGCACCCAGGGGTTGGGCCTGGCTCCTTTAAGAGGCTGCCCCTTCCTGCTGACCTAGGCCACTGGCCAGCTGATGGATGGCCTGTGGAGGCCAGGATGGAGATGCAGGAAAACTGGGTTGGAGAACTGACCAGTTGGCAAAACCCTGGGTGGATCAAGGAGATCGTCTGGATGGAGGGCTGTGCTTCAGGGCTCTGCTCCCGGAGAAGAGCCGAGCAGAGCGCAGTCCTGCCCCGGCCACCCCACTCTCTAGGACGGCCCAGAAGCCATCCCCTAGGACCCTGTCCTCTGCTCAAGACCTGGGAGGAGGTGTGGTCTCTATCTTCTGAGTGGTGTGTCCCTGAGAATGCCGAGCAGGTGGGGTGACAGGGCGTAATTTTATTGCAGTGTCTGGATGCAGTCCCATTCTGAATGCCCCAGGCTTGTCATTGCTGCTGTCTGGGGTCACCCTTAGGTCACTGCAGGAGGAAGTCAGGGTTTCCTTCTGCCCCCAAGGCAGCAGGGGGGACAGCCTTGTGACAGCATCAGTTGCTCCTCCAGGAGGTCTGCACCCCAGCTGAGGTCCCATTCAGAGTGCCTCCCAGAGGGGCGATAGGTTGGTGCAGCCAGCTGGGACCCCTTGAGGGGAACGCTCAAACGCTGCCCACATGGGGTCTCCCTAAGTGGAGAGACACCGGAAGGACTCCTGTTTTCAGGGGTCCTCCAAGGCTAGGCTTTGGGCGGGCTCCCCTAAAGCAGGCCACGCCCAGGCCAGGTCCAAGCTGCTGGGGCGCAGACAGTGGCCTGGGGTGTGGCATGGTGCTCTCTCTGGGCCCAGCACGTGCTTTGTACGTGAGGAGGGGTTGTGGACAGCCTCACGGACCTCTGCTTCCTCCATATCATGGGGTCCTTTGCTGCGAGGTCTCTCTCCAGAGTGCCAGCTCTCTGGGTACCTGCAGTTCTGGCCTAGTAACACCTCCCTGGGATGCTAGGGAGCCTCTGGGAGCTGCGGCCTGAGCGCCCCAGCCCTGGATGCGAAGCGCTGCCCTGGTGAGCCTGCTCCCCTGTGCTCCCACTCAGGGCCCTGGCAGGGCTGCACACAGGCAAGACGAGGCCTCATATGGAGGGGCTGCTGCGGGGAGGGGGGAGGTCAGAGTTTCCACAGGAACCAGGGAGAGCTGAGTGGGGCTTTGGAGAGGAGCCCAGCTGATGGCTGTGTGACTCGAGGTCCCCTATGTGCTTATCGGCTTTGAGGTACTCTGAGTGGGGTGGGGGTGGGGCAAAATATCTCCCCCATGTAATTCACCCATTATACCTTCACTTCATTTGTTCATAAAATTTTTATCATTTCTAAAGGCCTCCCTTATAAGATGCAGATACCTCTTATAAAGCAGGCATGCTTTAAGCTCGTCACTAGCTAACACTTCAGTTACTACCATTTTAGCAGAAAACGGATGAGTCAGAAATTTGGTCTACATAGAGGTGTGACGTTTGTGTGTTTGGGTTGAGGGGAGGGAGGTGCATTGTCCCCATTTCTTCTACAGATATTGACCAAGTGCCGGGCAGAGTTCTTGGTCCTAAGGATGCAAAGTGAATGAGAGACAAATATCAGGCATGTCAGGATAGCTCAGCGATCCAGCGCTTGCCTCACAATCATGAGCTCTGGGCTTTGATTCCAGGTCCCGGCCCGTGCAAACCCCATATGTTGAACTGTGGCACAACTGGTCACTGCTGGGTTGGTGGCGAAGGTGCTCACCTCCCATGCGGGAGGTTCCCCAGTGTCATTCTTGCCCTGTGACTTCACATCCACCTGTGTGAAATGAAACCATGTCACAACTAATGATGTACAGCTATGGAGACTGCTCTGGGCCCTCCCCCTTCTTTCTCTTTCTCTCTCACATACACACACACCTTCTCTCAACACAATAAAATAAATCTTTGAAAAAAAAAGAGACACATATCTTTCTTTGACCTTGTGGAGTTTACATGATTTTTGGAAGAGGGCGGAGGGCAATAAACAAACAAGAAAACAAATATGATTGCTGGGATGTCAGCTAGCCATCCCTGCTGCAGGGGAGGGGACAGCATGCTTTGTGGAGGAGGGCAGAGCTCTTGGCTGGGGCTTGGCTATGAGGGAAGATCTAACCTCTTGGCCTCTTGCACGTGCAGGGATTAGAAGGAGGCAGTCAAGTGCCTGGACTGCCCTTGCTGCCTCTTCCTCCACCCAACGCCCCCAAGAGCCACACTGCTCTTGAGTTCAACGCAGGAGCCCGCCCTGTGGCAGACGACCAGCTGCAGACATTCCCTGGGTGGCCGGAGGAGGGGGAGAGGGGAGCTGGCCAGCTCTGGACCAGCCGAGATTAGAGAGGAACCTGGTGCCTGCTCACCTTGAGTGGCTCGCTCCCCAGGCCTAATGTGGACCATTTCTCTCTCTTTTTCCACACCGAGATTTGGAGGCAGAAGTGCAGCCATGGGGTCAGGTCTTGGGATGGTGTTGTGGGGAGAGGGGAGGGCATGTGGGTGTGCTGGAGGCCAAGGTGAGTGGGGTGGGGAGGGCATAGGATAGGTGGGCAAGGGCTTGTATCAGAAGGGGCCGGGTCTCCCTTCCTCTGCCCATTTCTCCATCTATTTTTCCCTTCGTCATTCCATCATTCCACCGTAGGGTCTTCGCTGGCCAGGTAAGCGAGGAGAGCAGAAAATGACAAGTTCCTGTGGGGAGACAGGAGATGCTCCCGGGTGGAGTGTTCCGTGCTCAGGGGTCTGCAGATGCTGCGTGGAGTGTGGGCTCCCAGCTCTGAGATCGAGGCTCGACTCACGGGAGGCGACACAGGGCAGCACCTTGAACGGGGGTGGGGGGGGGAGAAAGGGCACGGAATGCACTGTGAGTGCCGTGGGTGAAGGAAGGACCGGTTGGCACCTGAAGGATCGCCCCTGTCAAGGGGGAACCTGAAGAACAATGGAGTGGGTCCAGTGGGCAGGGCAGGGCAGGGGGGAGGCCTGGAGGGGCCTTCCTGACAGCCCACCTCATCACGAGCTCACCCCAGTTAAGGGACGGTGGCACTAGAGCAGGGGAAGGCTGAGGGGTCCTCGTGATTATGCGTCCATGGCCCTCTTTTACAGGTACGGACACAGCCTCGAGGGGCCACACCGGGGAGGTGTCCTCCCCTGACCCCGCACCAGCGAGCCTGCCTCGTACTATAGTGACAGGGCAGCAACAGCTGGCCTCACCGAGACCGTCACTGTGCCAGGCCCTGGGGGCTTTCTGTGCACTAACTCGTCCATCCTCACGGAACCTCCTTGAGGCAGGTGCACGGTTATCACCGCCCCATTTCTCAGCTTCCTCAGGGCCACACAGCTGCTATGTGGGGTGCAGAGGTCTGCACCCCACAGTGTGCTTCCCCCCTGGAGGAGCCGTGGAGGGTGGAGTCCACTGATTCCCGTGTGGGCATCGGGCTGGTGAGCTCATCTTTGTCTCGGCAGCCTCCACCCGCCCGGACAGTCTTCCCGACTCCCGGGCTCCCTGTGCCTTGTGGATTTTGCGGACCCTCCAGCAGAGACAAGGCAGGGCATGCGGCACAACCCACTCGGGGGCTGCTCCCATTTGTAGGCCTTGCCGCTTCCCACGGTATACTCGTGAGCATTCTCACTGTTCTTTCTGCCTTCCAGATATCCGTGAGAGGGTAGTGGGCTTGCAACCCTGCCGAAGATCTCACCATTGGCTCTCAGTGTGGCCCGCCCAGCACGCCACCACCTCAGGCCCCGCTCCGCCCTGACACAGCCTGGCGTCCCCCTCCCCCCGCCCCCCTCCCCCCTCTCCCTGTCTCCCTCCCTCTGCCTCCTCTCTCAGCGCCTCTGATGAAACTAGATTCACATAAAAGGGTGTGATTTGAGTGTTCTCAACTTGGGAGGTTTGAAAACTGTTTTATTTCCTCTGTTCAAAAGAGAAATAATAATAAAAGATTTATGGCGTGCTTCCCACTCTAACCATGTTCTGGAAGGGGCTTGGATGAGTTAGTTTGAACCTCGGTTTTGCAGATATGAAAAGTCTGCCCCCCCGGAGCATAGAGATTCCGGCCTGAGAGCATAGCTGGTCACTCAGGAGCCACAAGCCAGATCTCTAGTCTCCGGGTCCCTGGTGCCTCCTAGCATTGCATCTGTCTCAGCACTGTTCCAGGTCCAGTGGGGCTGATCCAGGCAGACGACAGCCAAAGGCAAGATGGAGGTGAGCTTTGTCACACAGCGGCCTATGGCTTGGACCCAGTGTCTTAGATGACTTGAGTCTTAGCTTCATCATTTTAAAAAGAGGATCTTATTAATATTTATATTCCATATCTCATTTTGGGAGTGTGTGTGTATGTGCGTGTGTGTGTGTGTGTGGGGGGGGGGGGTGTAGAGACCAAAGGAGATAAATGCACATCCAAAGGAAGGACCTCCAATGGAAAGAAATCCAAAGAGCTCCTAAATATGCACAATGATGCTCAACCTCACTCAAAATAAGAGAAGTGCAAATTAAAATTACACTGATAAATAATTTTTTTCAAGTATCAGATTGGCAAAGGTCCAGAAATTTGATAACACACTCTAATGGCAGAGTTGTGAGGACACAGGCACTTTTGTATTTCTCATGGGGAGATAAATGTGTGTAAGCCCCATGGAGCACAATTTGGCAATAGCTGTTAACATTATAAATACTCTTATCTTCTGACCCAGCAATTGCACTTCTGGGAATTTATCGTACAAAAATGTTTGGGTAAGTGCAAAAGGTCTTTATGTTTATGGCTACTTGTTGCAGGGTTTTTTTTTTTGCTGCTGGGAAAAGATTTGAAACAATGTAAATGTTAACCAAGATGGGCCTTTAAGAGAGTATAGTTCACCCATGTGATGGAGTATTATACAGCAATAAAAAGGAAGGGGAAAGAAAGCTTTGTACTGATGCATAAAACACATTGCCAAGTGAAGGAGAGCAAGGCACAGAATGGTACAGTATGCTACATTTTGTGATTAAAAAGGAAGTAAATAGAAACATTTGCAGAGATACTGGGATGGTTCAGTGGGTTGAAGGCTCGCTTTGCAGCCCCAGGGTCCAAGGGTTGAATCCCAGCCCCGGCCCGTGCGGATCTATATGCTGAACTGGGGTGTGCCCCAGTTTAGTTCTTGCTGGGAGTGAAACTATATTGAAAACTTATAATGTACAACTATGGGGACTGCTCTGGGCTCTCCCTCTTCTTTCTGTTTCTCTCTCTGTCAAAAACAAACAAAAAAACAATTAAAAAAATATTTGCTTATGCCTACATGGTGAAACTCTAGGAGGATCTCAGAGGAACTAATGACAGTGGTCATCTGTGGGGGACGAGGCTGGGATCTCAAAGGATAAGAGATGGGCGTAACAGGGAGAGTCTTAACTGCCATTTTAATATGTATTGCTTGTTACACTATGTGAGTGTATTGACAATTCAGAAGTGTAAATTAAAAGTGGCTTTGTACACAAAAGCACTGTGTGGATGTGAGTTACCTGATGTATTACTCATATTAAACTGAGCTGATTTGCATGGCTAGGACCAGGGGTGCAGTGGGGCAAAAGGAGAACACTTGGGGTTCTGGAGAGGACAAGAACAGGTGAAGAGGGGAGTCTTGAAGAAGTGCTCCTCTATGTTTCACTGGACTGTGGTCGGTCTTTGGGATATGGTGGGTTGGGGCTGGTGGTGAGGACTGCTGTCCCTGCCCAAATTGGTCAGATGAATGGTTGTCCATCATAGTCAAGCTCGCTCTTGTTTGGGTAATGGCACCACCGCCCCCCAGTTGGTTCAGTAGTGCTGGCTCCAAAGCTCTGGCCGAGAGAGCCACACTGGGTTGGAGCGGGCGCTTGCTGGTAAGTTCTCACTCCGCACTAGGTGTGAGTGTTCTGCCTGTCATAGCCCACTGACCCTCTCCCAGGGCTGTGAGGTAGGCAAGTGACTGTCTCCATTTTTATAGATGATGCCACGGAGGCATGGAAAGACCAAGCACTTTATCCCAGGTGCTGCGGTAGGGTGGGGGAGCCGGGCCACGACCCTAGGCAGTCCGGCTCTGGAGCTGTCCTCCCCACTGCCTGTTGGGAAGTGTCCTGGGCTCCCTGGCCTTCCCCAGAGGGGCCCCTACCTCTCTCTGTCCAGCCTCCCACTGTGCCTGGGTCAGAAAGGAGCCCCTCGTTTCCTGCTAGGTGAGGGTAAGCGTCGCTTGTCGGGAGACCCCTTTGTCTCTCCTGGATCTCATGTGGGCAGGCACGGTGTGGGCATCACCCAGGTGGCTGCTTGGGCCACCTCCAGCCTCCCTTGAAGGGGCTCCAGGGTGGGGCTGGAGGAGTTAGGCCCCCCTCCCCCCGCCCTTGCATCTCTGGTATCCCAGAAAGTCTTGTCATTAGAGCAAGGCAGGGGCCTTGCTATCTGTGGAGGGATCTGGGGGGAGGGGGCTGCCTGGCCAAGCGAGAGAGCCTCATGTCTCCAATTAAAGTGGTGAGGATCCATCTTCTAACTCAGCCCCTCGGAAATTGACATTTATTGGGTTGTCAAAGCTGATTTTTCTTCCTGGCCCTTTTCTGCCCCCAACTCAGCATGTGTGTGTGTGTGTGAGAGTGAATAGGCGTGTAAATAAATACCTATATTTTGCTTTTTAAAAATTAAAGGTTGTAGCATTCAGTCCGAATGGAGATCTTGCTTCTTGATTCCTGATAGAAGGGGAGGTGGAGACCCTGGGGGTGGGGCACTGAGGTGATAATGGTGGCCTGTCACCTGGGGGTGAAGACCACCTCATGCAGAGACAGGAGTTGTCTACCATGTGGTTTTAGAAGTGTCCCCAGCCCATCACTGTGAAAATCTCCTCTCTGTGCCACCAAGCCTGGAATTCCTCTACTGGGGTCTCATTCCTATGAATTTATTCATCTCTTTCCTAAGGGTCCCTTTTAAAGTGAACTATGAGTCCCTTAGAGGGACATGCATCAAATCACTAAGATCCTAGGAGCATAGAATTCAGAGCTGGAAGAGACCCTCCAGGTAACAGTCTTATCTTCTCTTGTAGAGAGGTAACTGAAGTCTGGGAAGACTAAGGGATTTGCCCAACGTCATGCATCACATCAGTGACAGTGACGTGGCTGTCACTCAGACCTTCTGACTCCAATCTCAGTGGGATCTAGTTATCAGACCAGTTTTCTTCGGAGACAAGAGAGAGCCTCATGATCCGTGGGCTCTGTGGCCCACAAATGAGGAAGGGCCAACGAGCAGGGTGGAGATGGGATATGATGGAGGAAAATGTGTTGAAAGGCAAGACTGATGTGAAGACAATTTTGCCTATGTCCTATTTCTTCTAATTGTACGTGTTGTGTTGTTTTCATTTTCTCCATTTTGCATTTGTGATTCAGGACATCAAAGATAGCTATATACGGCCAGCTAGTCTTGGCTTCCTTGACCTTAAGATGACATAAGGGTACGCCAAATTTCAGTCATCTCGCCCACCTTTGCTGTCTGCCATAGTTATTAATCTGACATAATATTTTTCTTTAATTCATTTTAAACTTAACTTATTTAAAAGTGAAACTTGGTTTTACTAGTGTGCAAGGAGAGCCTGTTATCACTTGCCAGATTAGATAGTAACTGTAAAAATAAATGTCATGAGATCAGAACAAGGTTATTAAAATATGGTGAGGTGTCTTTCCTGTCAAAAGCTCTGAGCCTGAAGACTGTTTTTTCTTTGTAAAAAGGAAAATTAGCAAAGGGCTGGGAAGGTATTAAAACCTGCTAACCCCCAAATGAGACGTTCCTGAGGTAGTCAGGATCTGTATTAGTTTCCTAGAGCTGCCACAGACGGGGGGCTTAACACAACAGAAATTTGTCGTCTCAACGTGTTCTGGTGGTCGGAAGTCACAAATCAAGGTGTCAGCAGGGCCGTGCTCTCTCTGAAAACTATAGCGGAAAATCCTTACTTGTTTCTTAAAAAAAAAAAAAAAAAAAAAATATATATATATATATATATATATATATTTAATTTTTAACTATTATAAATAAATAAATGTTTATAAATTTATTTTATAAACAAAATTAATACGTTTATTTATAAATTTAGAAACAAATAAATATATTTATTTAATTTTTAATTAAAATTTTCTATTATTGTTGACATTCCCCATTATTTTATATACTTTCACATATACAGCATAATGGTCAGACATTTATACAAGTTACGAAGGTATTTCCTCGATTAATCTAGTACCCACCAGGCACCGTACACAGTTATTGCAGCATTACTGACTGTAGGACCTATGCTGTACTTTACATTCTGTGACTCTTGTGACTACTGTTCTTAATTCCTTCACCTCTTTACCCAGCCCTTCAATCCTCTCCCACCAGGCACCGTCTGTTTGTTCTCTGTACCTATGAATTTGTTTCTGTTTTTTTTTCTCTTTAGATTCCACACACAAGTGAAATCTTTTGGTATTTGTCTTTCTCTGTCTGACTTATTCTACTCAACATAATACTCTCTAGGTCCATCCGTATTGTTCCAAATGGGAAGATTTCATTCCTTTTACGGCTCAGTAATATTTCATTGATGGACATTTAAGTTTCTTTCATATCGTGGCTACTGTAAATAATCCTGCAATGAACACAGGGCTGCAGATATCTTTTTGAATTAGTGTTTTGGATTTCTTTGAATGAATACCCAGAAGTGGAACTGCTGATTCTTAGGGTAGTTGTGTTTTCAGATTTTTGTGGAACCTCCATACCGTTTCCCATAGTGGCTGCACCAATTTGCAGTCCCACCAGCCGTACACGAGGGTTCCCTTTTCTCTACGTCCTCGCCAGCACTTGTTGTTTGTTGGCTTATAGGCGGCAGCCATTCTGACAGGTGTGAGGTGGTATCTCATTGGGGTCTTCCTTGCCTCTTATAGCTTCTGGTGGTTGGCTGGTGACCCTTGTTCATCCTTGGTTTGTGGCTGCATCTCTGTCTCCATTGTCGTATGGCCTTCTCTCTGTGTCTCTATCTCACAGGGCCATCTTATAAGGACAACAATTATGCTGGATTGGGGCCTGCCATACTCTAGTATGACCTCATTTTAACGAATTACCTCTGCAACAACCCTGTTTCCAAATAAGGGCACATTCTGAGTTACAAAGGGTTAGGACTTCAACACATCTTTTTGGCGGGGGGCACAATTCTTCCTATAACAGGGTTTTTGGAAGAGAGTAGAGAAGGGAGAACTTTTTCATCGTCATTGCTACTGAATGACTGTCCACGAGCCAGCAGCAGGACTTAGGGGTGCTTTGGGGGCGGTAGGCAGGCTGTGACATTCCCTCACGCCTCTCCTGGCCCGAGGAGTGTGGGGTTCCCTACAGCTCTCAGGGAAGTGCTTTGGCCTGAATGAGCCTTTGGCAAGTCAGCTCTAGGGCCAGCAGGCGCCCCCAGCTGAGTCCATCCAGGGTGCATGTACGCACTGAGAACACCCTACCCCACTTGGGCCATGAAATCAGCATCACAGAGACTTCTTTGCAAGAAGACAGCATTTCCTGACATCCTCTGGGGTGCAAAGCACTGCAGTTCCCGGATGTTGCTACAGAGTTTCTGGACTCGCGGGGGCAGTGCCAGGCAGAAGAACAGGTGGAAAGGGCCAGAAGGCTGGTGAGGGTGGGGGTACTGTGGGTGCTGTGGCTTCCAGGACAGGGGGCAGCTGCAGCCCCAGGCGGAGTTTCTTAGGCATGGACTTGATTAGCATAGCCTCACACGGAAGTGAACAAAGGCCATGCTCCCCTGAAGCTCTCTGGGGTGGGGGGTGGGGAGACAGACGGTGGGTAGGCCCGGTGATGACAGTGCTAAGGGGAAAAGTGAAGCAGGCTGAGAAGGCAGAAAGAATATTCCTGGCAGAGGGAGCAGGCAGCCTAACGGTAGGAGTGGAAGAGCTGAGACCAATACGGCTGAAGCACAGTGAGTAGGAGTAAGAGGCAGGAAGGGACACGGAAGGCAGTGGGGTGTCCAGGCTATGGGGGCGGGGGGTTGGGGCAGATACTTCCACGTGGGTAAAGGTGTCATATCTTATTCAGGTGCCAGTGCAGGATTTCGAGCAGAGACATCAGTAACCTGGCTGATGTTTAAACAGATCATTCTACTGCTGGGCTGAGAATAGACTTTGAGAGGCAAGAGCAGAGGCAGAGAGAGGCTGTAGCAGTCATGCAAAACAAGGTGATGGTGGCTTAGACCAGGGTGACAGTAGTGGTGAGAAAGGACCAGGTTCTGGATATTCTTTGAAAATAGGTCCAGTGAGGTGATGCTGGGATGGCTCAGCAGTTGAACGCTTGCCTTGCAATCAGGAGCTCTGGGCTTTGATTCCCAGCCCTGGCCCGTGCAAACCCATATGCTGAACTGCAGCACAACTGGTGATCACTGGGATGGCTCGGTGGTGAAGGTTCTTACCTCCCATGCGGGAGTTCCCTAGTTCGGTTGTGGCCCCACATCCACTTGCGTGGAATGAAACTATTTCACAGTTAATGATGTACAACTATGGAGACTGCTCTGGTTCCTCCTCCCTTCTCTCTCTCTCTCTCTCTCCCTTCTATCAAATATAAAATAAATCTTAAAAATAAAAGAAAGAAAGAAAGAAAGAAAGAAAGGAAGAAAGAAAGAAAGAAAGAAGCTCTAGTGAACTTTACTGATTGGATAAGCTGTGAGAGAAAGATGTGTTAGAGGTCAAGGTTTTTGGCTTCAGCTTCTGGAAGAATGGAGCTGCCATTTGCAGAGCTGAGAAGGCTGCAGGAGGTGCAGCTCTGGAGGGAAGATCACTGGCTCTGAGGAGGGCAGGTGAAGGTTAGGATGTGACTTTGAAGGGAAGAGGGTGGGTGGGCAGTTGCACATAGGAGCCTGGAACTTGAGGAAGTGTATGGGCTGGAGAAAGAATTTTATGAGCTAGTTATTAGAGCTGAGATGGTATATGAAAGCCTTGAGACAGAATGAGATCACTTTGAAAGCAAGTGTTTGTAAAAGAAAAACAAGTCAAAGGATGGATCCCTGGGGCACTGCAATCATAGGGCTCTGAGGACAGATGAGCACAGACAACAGAGAGGCTGGCAGCTGGTGACATGATGGAAGAACCATGAGAGAGCGTGGCTGGAAGACAGTGGTTTGAGGAAGGGGAGATGGGGATCCACCCTGGTAGTTAGATGTTGTGGATAGGTCACTGTCAGGGGAGGGAAGACAGAGCCTGTGAAGTAAGAACCACAGGCTGAGGATGAGGTGTGGGGAGGAGGTGTTGGAAGCTTGAAGAGAGGAGAGGAAGTGGACTCAGGAGTTGTGAGGATGGCTGAGCACCACTTAGGGCCCACTTGACTAGTGGCAACTCCAGCATTTCTATATGTGAAGAGCTTAGGAATGCAGATCTAGTCAGATGAGAGCTTGACAAGGAACATGCAAAACACCTGTACAAGGCTGAGAAACTTCAGTCATCCATATAAAAGAGAAGAGGGGGTGAAGCGGGAGGAAAAGAAGGCCAACTCCCAGGCCCACCTCACTTCCCGCTGGGAGTAGGTCTTACAGAAGTAGGGGAGGAGGGAGAGAGCCTTCTAGGCAAGGTAAGCCATGTTGTGTGCAGTCACCAGAACTGCAGCCAGTGGGAGAAGGAAGGTGCAGGACTAGAGAGGAGGCACCAGGTTACAGAGTGGTCACACCTCATCTGTCTGGAAAGGACCCTCCTGTGACATATGATTTCTCCTTGCTCCCTCCTCTCTCAATATATCAAGTCGGACAGTTAGGTAGATCTTTCTAAGAGTATAGCCTGCATCTCTACAGTACTGTGGCTAATTAAACACACACACACACACACACACACACACACACACACACACACACACACAAGTTCAAACATCAAAGTCGTCATCTCACACCATAAACTCATTGCAGAGATGTTGCCATGGCATAAAATATTCCTGGAACTCCTTTTTTGAAAAATCCAGCTGAGCATGTGACACATTCTCTGACTGTTCTCTGTGGGGGTCACTCTGCATTTCAAGGGCAGATTTCTGGAAACAGCCCAAAGTCATTAAGAGCCAAGTGTGATGACTGAAATTGGGGATTAGAGTTTTTGTGGCCACCCGACAAGGTTTGATACAGATAGAATAAAACTAGCTTTGTCTTGTTTAAAAGGGGACAATACTTCTCTTACAAGGTTTAATAAAGTACGGTGTGTGAAGGGCCTGGCGTGGCTTTTGATCCGCAGCAGGAGTTTCATAATTGGTATGATTAATATTCCTAAAACGGAGATCCTGGAATGAATGGAAGCATCATTGAAATAAACGATTTGTCCCTCAAGGTGATGGCTTTGAGAGGACAGACTTTATCTAGAATGATACATTTTGCTAAGTCTGTTAAAAAAAAGAAAAGCAGATTCATAACTTTATAATTTTATCGGTTAATCTCTTTGTCAACCTTGCAAGGAGGAAGATCGAGGGCTCAGTACTAGAGAAAAGAGCCGCTGAGGAGATCATGGGGAGAATACTGGCAGTGTCTCGCTCACCTCTCAGGACCCCCGTGTCTGCTGGTGGCACCTGGTTACCCAGAACTAACATAGTGAGTCACCAGCTACCAGAGGTCGACACATTCCGCCTCCTTGACGGCCACCCCCAGGGCTTGTCTGCAGGTTTGCTGACACCAGGGACAAAAGCTCAGTGATGAGAAACTCACGTCGCTGGCTTACATGTTCAGCTCTTCAGTACGAGAGCAAATCGCCAGCAGTGATTTACAGCGTTGTGTGAAGAAGGTTACTAGCTCATTTCCGGAGACCAAGTCTGGATAGTGGGAGAGTAGAGGCCACAGAAGGGCCACAGGTGTTTGCAGAAAGGGGAGGCATCACGGGAAATCAGAGGCATCAAAGGCAACGCGCCTCATGCTCCATCTGGTGCAGAACCAGACCTCCTGTGTGCTTCCCTCCCCCAGGGGCCCACCAGGGAGCTGCTCGGCCGGGGCGGTGCACGGCAAGGGCTCCCGGGGCTGCCTTGCTGCCCTCATGAGTGACAGAGACCTGGCTCTCCTCTAGACTGCTCTAGCCAGGCCCACACCTTTGTTCTCCGGGCCTCAGTCTCCCATGAAAGAATATGGTGGCCTGAGGCTCTATCAGTGTTTCCTAGACTTTGTGTTTTTTAACCTTGATCTGCAGTAAGGAGTACACTTTATGTGGAGACCCAGTATAGGTATTCATATTGTGGGTGTATAGGTTAAGGTGACTAGATTTTAACATTGGTAAAGCGGGACACCATTGACTGGAGTGTGTGTGTGTGGGGGTTCTTGATTAAAAATTTGGTCTATCTCCTGCCGTTCCCTAGCTTGTCATGCATTCTTTCCAAAAATCAGGACTTTTTTAAAACGCCACAGGACATGGGACAAATTGTTAAAAATTGGGACTATCCCGCCAAAAGCGGGACGTCTGGTCACCTTAGTATAGGTGGATGGATATGTATGAATATAGACACTGTGGTGTTAATTTCATGTGTCAACTTGACTGGCCATGGAGTGCCCGGACGAGACGTTATTTCTCGGCATGTCTGTGAGGGTGCTCCTGGACGAGATTAGCATTTGAATAAGTGGACTCAGGACAGTAGATTGGGCACCATCTAATCCACCCAGGGCCTGACTAGAGCAGAAGACAGAGGAAAGAGGAATTCAGCCTATTCTTCCTCACTCTGGGAGCCAGCACATCCCGTTGCATCTTCTCCTGATCTCAGTCTGGCACGGATGCCATTGGCTCCCCTGGTTCTCAGGCCTTCAGACTAGAATGGAACTGCACCACCTGCCCTCCCGGGCCTCCAGCCTGTGGGAGGCAAGCCTTGGAGTTTCTCAGCCTTCATTCGTAGGTGGGCCGATTCCTCATTTTCTGCCTCCCTCTCTGTCTCTCTCTATCTATATAGATACCTATAAATAAATAAATAAATAAATAAATAAATAAATAAATATATATATTTTCAGTCTTCCATTACAAAAGCAAATAACCAGAAAGAAACTATGGGAGTGATTTACAACTTTGTGTGAAGAAGGTTACTAACTCATTTCCTGAGTTCTCTCTATCTCTTTCTCTATCATCTCTATTTATCATATATATATGTATATCTATCTATCTCTATCTATCTATCTATCTATCTATCTATCTATCTATCTATCTATCTATCATCTATCTAGTATCATCTCCTATTATTCTGTTTCTGTGGAGAACCCTAGCTAATATGCACACACATTTATCTGTCTATCATCTATCTATCTATCTACCTATCTATCTATCTATCTATCTATCTATCTATCTAAGTAGACAAAAATTGCAAGACTTGCAGCTTGAAAAGCATTGAGAGTGAGTGGTCGATGATGCCCTTTCCGGTTTTACTGTGTGAAGCTTATTTATATGTTCACCATTGGCCGGTTGGCTGAGAGCACAGGTAAAGGTTGCAGGGACATGTGCACATGGAGCCCTTGGCTCAGGGTGTGTGAGGCTGTGCAACTGTCAGCTGTCAATTTTACTCCACTGCCTGGATGGGCTTCAGCACCTGGTAGCCCACTTCACTGATCCCCCTTTGGTTTTTCCCTCCATGTATCTCTCATATCCTTCTATGTCTTGTAATTTTTTTATTGTGAGATCATTTATTCCTTCCCCTCCCCCATTTTTTTTATTGTGGTATAATTTACAAATAGAATTGTAATCTATTTGAAGGGTATGATGTGATGATCTGACGTATGTGTACATGCAGAAACGATTCCCACAATCAAGTTAATTAACACACCCATCACCTCACATAGTCACTTTTTTGTTTTTCTTTTGGGGATGCTTAATATCTATTCTCTTAGCGAATTTCCATTACACAATACAGGATTATTAACTATAGCCACCATGCTATACATTAGATCCTCAGACCTGATTCATTTTATAACTGGAAGTTTATTTGTATCCTTTTATAATAGCCTCTCTCCATTTCCTCATCCATCCCAGCCCTGCCCTTGGCAGCTACTATTCTGCTGTGTTTTATGAGTTTGACTTTTCTTTTTAAAAAATTCCACATATAGGTGATGCCATGCAGTATTTATCTTTCTTTGTCTGACATTTCAGTTAGCATAAAGCCCACCAGCTTCATCCATGATGTTTCTTATTCTTAAAGGCTAAATAATAATCCATTGTGTGTGTATATCTATCTATCTATCTATCTATCTACATCTATCTATCTATATATGTCTACATCTATATATTGTTATATCTATATCTATGCCTATCTCTATCTTTATCTCTATCTCTATCTCTGTATATCTCTACATATCTATGCTTATGTCAATGCTTATATCTATCTCTATCATCTCTGTGTATATCATCTATTTCTCTCTCTATCCTCATTTCTATCATCATCTATATCTACCTATCTATGCCTATTCTATGCTTATCTATCATCTATGTCTATCTATCTATCTATCTATCTATCTATCTATCTATCTATCTATCTATCTATCTATCTATATCTGCCTACCTTCCTATCTGTCACATTTTCTTTATCCATTCATCTGCTGATGGAGACTTAGGCTGTTTCTGTGTCTTGGCTATTGTGACTAATGCTGCCCTGAACATGGGAGTGCAGATATCTGAGATCATTTCTTTAGTGCTTCATCTGCAGAAATTCTTTGATGTGTAAGTTTGAATTACACTCCTCCAGAGAGGTTCTGTGTGTTTCTATTTTGAAAGCAAAGCTACTTTAAAATAATGTTTGTTGTGGTGCCTCACGGCTGGTATAAGCTTCAGTCCCAGATACACAGGAGGGCCATTGGTTGATTAAAAATTACAGGGGATACCTGGAGAGGGGGGAGGAGGGAGAGGGAGAGTTGTGGGGGGAGGTGGAAGTGGGCACCGGATATATGGTGGTGGTAGGGGAGCTGATTCTGGGTGGTGGGCACATAATACGATGCATGAATGATGTGATGGGGACTTGTACATCTGGAAACTGGTTGATTGTTGCCAACCAATGTCACCCCATTAAATTTAACAATAAAAAAATAAATTAAAAAAAAATGACAGGGGAGACTCTCCCCGGAGCTGAGACAGGCAGGTATCCTCACCATCTCCAGGTGTGGACTGGGTTTATTTATGGTACGGAGGCATCCTGGCTGTGTGATGAGGCCTCTCATTGGCCTCCACTCTTTCTGAGCCAAGATTTTTGTCTCCTGAGCACCTTTCCTTCATGCTTCTCCATTAGAACCCAAGCTCCAGGTCAACAGGCATCGTCTGATCAGCCCGCCCCCACCCTGGGTTCAGCGGGCCCTCACCTCTCAATATTGGGCTTCCCAGTGATTTTTGGCCTTTGAGGATTTTCCTTTTCCCCCAGGTGAGCCGAAATTAACTTCTTTTTATTCTTCATAATTTTGGCGTGCTTTACTGGGAGTATTTTTGGGACATCTGGATCAGGGGTGTCCTACCTTTGGGCTTCACTGGGCCATACGGGAAAAGAATTGTCTTGGGGGGAAGCCGGGGTGACTCAGTGGGTTAAGCGCTCACTTTGCAGCGCCGGGGACCAGGGATCGAATCCCGGCCCCGGCCCGTGCGGACCCATGTGCTGAACTGGGAGCTCCCCCAGTTCAGTTCTCTCTCTGTCTCTGTCTCTGTATTTCTCTCTATCTGTCAAAAATAAATAAATAAATAAAATATTAAAAAAAGAAAAAAAGAATTGTCTTGGGCCACACCTAAAATACACTAACACTAACAATAGCTGATGAGCTAAAAAGAAATCTCAAAAAAAATCTCTTCATTTTTAAAAAAGTTCATGCATTTGTGTTGGGCCACATTCAAAGCCATCGTGGGCTACGTGTGGCCCACGGGCCGTGGGTTGGACAAGCTTGATCTAGATTGTCAATGACCTGAAATGAAAGGTCCTTCTCAACAGAGAAGTCCCACGCTATGGAGGCCGACTCCTTCACAACAGGGAAAGCAGGGTTGCAGATCTGGGGGTTGTGAAGCATGACCACCCCTAGGTGGTTGGGTGGTGAAGGTCTTCCTTTGGGAATGCAGTGGGGCAGGGGAGTAAATTGGGCAACCTGAAACAGCGCCTTGATGAAGAGTGTGGCTGCCCCAACTCCCTGGCCCTTATTAATTCTGACAGTTAGCTTTGACACTTGTGTGACTTTGGGCTGACCACTTACCCTCTGAAGCCCTGTGCGTAGAGTGGGGATAGTATCTGTACCAGCAATAGGGCTTTGGAGAGATTAATGCACGTAAGCACCTAGCATGGTGCCTGGCACATATCAAGTATACAGTAAATACTGGCCGCTATTGTTTACTTCTTGTCTTTCTTGGCTGGCTGTGGCCAGGGTTTTCCCATTGTCTAAAGAGGCTGCTGTCTCTACACGGGGTGCCTGGGGACCCGGGACACTGTCTACCTGTGCGAATTGGGGCATATCACTTCATCTCGCTGCTCTCTCACATGTAAACATGTTCCTCCTCTGTGTAATGAGGGGGTGGACAAAGTGACATGGAAGGATCTTCGCACCCTCAGAGTCTGTGATTCTCATAAGAGTACTGTGAAAAGCAAAATGCACTCCTCAAAACACAGTGTGTTTTTTTTTTTTTTTGCAGGCATCCCTCAGCATATGAACAGACTGTTCTTCCTAGAGCTGATTTGTGAAAATTGGATCTTTGGAATTTGGCACGTATTTTCCCACAGGAGTAGTTTTTACGTGGTGGTTGGCTTCCAGGGCCCGCTCATAAAACGCAGCTTAATCCATGGCGAAGCAGAGACACGGCACATTTGCATTGAAAATGCCAGGAAAACAATACTGTTACAACACTGGTAATTAAACAAAACAGAAAAACAATTCCATTGAACAAGAGCTCATTTTTTATTTATCTAGGGTCCTGGGGCTCGAGGGACACAGGTTAATGCAGAAGACGAGGAGATTTATGGAGATGTGTTAGGGAGGGTCTGGGCTCCTTCAAGGGATTCAGAATAAGGCTAATGGCACAAGCTCTTTAAATGTCTGATTTTGGTTAAAAATGCAAGGATCCCTCCTCTGCCAATTCACCTTTTCCTTGAGTTAGCATTGACCTAAGTCCTTCTTGCATTCAAACAACCATTGTGGAAGGGAACCAGGCGACAAGAGGCAAGAATGATTCCAGCATCACAAACTGCTGACCCCAAGTCATGTATTGTTGGGTTTATGCCATGCTGGCCCACATAGCAATTATTTTTCAACTTTTAAAAGCTTTATTTTATTTTTCCATCTTTATTGAGGTGTATGAGGTCTGACAATTAAGTTCGCGGACTTGTCACTGTGCTCTTACATTGGAACCACTGCATATACAACTTGGTAAGGTTTCAAAACCTTGGTATGTCAGTGTCTCACAGCTGTGTTCATGTTGACATGTGGCCGTGTCTCCCTGAGTGGCATTATTGTTGTTGCGTGTTTTGGTGTGCCGTTACGAGAATGTCAAAGTCTGAATTAGAGCAATGAACAAACATGAAATTTCTTGTTAAACTTGGCAAGAGTAGAAGTGAAATCAGAGACATGTTAGTTCAAATTGATGGGGATAATGCCATAAAGAAAACAATAGTGCACAAATGGATTAAATGTTTTTCTGAGGGGAGAGAAAATGTCATTGATGAAGAGAGGTCAGGGAGGCCAGAAATGAACAGAACTTATGAAGCATTGCAAAAATTTGTCAAATTATGTGTCAAAATTGTCATCTGACTGTGAAGCATAGCAGACCAAGTAAACATTGATGGAGAAACAGTTAGGGAAATCTTCCCTGAAAATCTTGGCATGAGAAAGGTGTGTGCAAAAATGGTCCTGAAGGAGCTCACTGATGAACAAAAGCAAAGGAGAGTGGAAGTTTGCCAAGACCTTTTGGAGAGACAAGATGATGTTTGGGGCCATGTTATCACTGGTGACAAAACATGGGTGTAACAATATCACCCTGAAACAAAGGGTCCAAGTGCACAATGGAAGTTAGCCATTTCTCTACAACTAAAAAAGTTTTGTCAGTCCAAATCAAGAGTCAATGACATGACTAACTTTTTTTTTATCAGTGGAATTCCACTGATAAAAATTCATTATGAATTTGTACCAACTGGACAGTCAACAAAGTTGACTATTTGGAAGTGCTGAAAAGCCTGCATAAAAATGTTAGAACTTTTTGCCAACAACTCTTGCATCATGACAATGCACCAGCATACACAGCACTGTCTGTGAGGGAGTTTTTGGCCAGTAAAGAAATAACTGTATTGGAAAACCCTCCCTACTCACCTAATGTGGCCCCCAATGACTTTTTTCTTCATCTGAAGATAAGAAAATATTGAAAGGAAGCCATTTTGATGACATTCAGGACATCAAGTGTAATGTGACAAGGTCTCTGATGTCCATTCCAGAAAGAGTTCCAAAATAGCTCTGAAGGGTGAACTAGGCTCTGGCATTGGTGCATAGCTTCCCAGGGGAAGTACTTCAAAGGTGACCGCAGTGATATTCAGCAATGAGGTATGAAGTACTTTTTCTAAAATGAGTTTGTGAACTTAATTGTCAAGCCTCGTAATTGACAAAAATTGTTTGTGTTTCAGGTATATGGCTTGATGTTTTGATATAGTGTACAGTGTACAATAAACACCACAATCAAGATAATTAACATTAACATATCTCTGACCTTGCATAGTTACTTTTTTTTCTTTCTGTGGTGAGAACACTTAAGATCTACCCTCTTAGCAAATTTCAAGTACACCATGCAGTATCCATATAGCATTTTAAAACCTTCAAAAATTATCTGCCAGGATATTAAAATGTCATTAAAAATATCCAGATTTCTGGCTATGGGGACCCTGATGACCTGGGTCCATGGCACTGAATTTGCACAACATGACAATAGGTTGGTCTTCTTCGTTTAATGAAAAGATTTCCTGGTTTGGAAACCCCAAATGATGCAATTTAATAAGGGGAAGGGTATAAAAAAGAATGTAAGTGTGAGTGCATGAAAGCGATGATTTGAGAGGGAGTCAACTGAAAGAAATAATGGAAGACAGAGAAAAGAAAATTACTTTTGTATTGTCACTGAAAACCAGAAAGACAGTTGGTGACAGGTGGTCAGGCCAGACAGTTCCTCCTGTGGCCACCAGGTGGTCTCATAGCCCCAGCACAGCTTGGTTACTGTTTGAGAGGCCTTCTTGGATGGCTGGGAGAGGCAGTGAACAAATGTTTAGTATACTTCTATGTACATGAAGTTTCCAAGTTACAAATTAGGATCTCTGAGCCAAATCTTGGGGTCCCTAAAGAAAAGGATGTGCCTATATTTTCAACGTAAAGCTGTGGTCCTGGTGCTCTCCTGTTCAGTAGGGTGGGGTTGGCTGAACTGTATGAATGGGTAGGGGGTCTCCCTCCTACCTCACTGTTTATGGGAGATGCTCCATCAGCTCGGTGCTGGTTATAGGTGGGGGACTGACTCCTCTGCTCATGTCACCATATGTGCTGCCTCTCCCTGCCCCTATGTCGGTGGTCGTTTCTGAGTTGCTACAGCGGACCATCCTCCTCTGGGGCATCGTTCTTGAGTTTCAGAGCATACTCATTCCACCTGGGGAGCTTAATAACACGCTGGGTCCATCTTAGACAGTATGAAACAGATTCTCGAGCTATGGGGCTTAGGGATCTGCCTAAAACAAACTAACATAGGGGACCTCAGCCTGCCCCTTGAGAAATACCACTCTGGAGACTGGCTGAAAGAAGTTTGGATTGTGGGTTCATAAAAGTCAGGAGCACATAGCAAGGCGACCAGTGACAGTTTGGGCAAGTCCTTTGCCTCGGTTTCTATAAGGTGCATAAGGGCTTTGAATGGGCTGGGCGCTAGGTTCTCTTCTAGCTCCGTAAGTTGGAATTCCACAGCTCTGCCTCCATGTAGTATAAGCTTGTCCAACCCATGGCCCATGGGCCACATGCAGCATAGGCTTGCATGCGGCCCAACACAAATTCCTAAGCTTTCTTAAAATGTTATGAGAGTTTTTGGTGATTTTTTTTATTTTTATTTTTTTAGCTCATCAGCTATTGTTAGAGTATTTTATGTGTGGCCCAAGACAGTTCTTCTTCCAATGTGGCCCAGGGAAGCCAAAAGGTTGGCTATGCCTGATTTAAAGGATTCCCCAATTGCTGACATCCTGTAGCTGTGGCTGGTCACCTATGGATTCAGGGGGTACTTCCTGCTGCTCCTGGACCACATGTTGCTCCAACCATGTCTCCAGATGCTGGGGAAGGACCAGAAGAGAAGGCTCCTGTGTACCAGGGAGAGTCTGCGTCTTCCCCTTCCTGCACCCCAGCAGACTTCCTGCTCTAGGAGCTTGTGCTGCCTGCCTCTGGTGCAGAAGGAAGCTGTGTCTGAGAGGCTGAGTGCCCAAGACCTTGCAGGGACGCTCCTGGGTGCATGTGACAGGCATCTCTTTCTGTGTTCCGACATCCCTAAGCCCAGAGCTTGCCTCCAGCTCATGGCATGGAGGTGTTGTGGACTGATTGTGTCTCCCCCATATTTATACTGAAGCCCTAGCCCAAATGTGACTGTATTTGTAGATAATAACATAAAATGAGGTCATCAGGTTGGGGCCTTATGTGATAGGACCAGTGTCCTTACAAGAGAAGGAAGAGATAAAAGCGTGCTCGCCCTCCTCCCTGTCTCTCTTCCTCCCTCCCTTTCTCCAAGCACAGTGGAGAGGCCAGGTGAGGACACAGTGAGAAGGTGGCCATCTTCAAGGCGGAAAGAGTTCTCACCAGAAGCCAACTCTGCTGACACTTTGATCTTGATCTAGCCTCCAGCCCTGAGAGAAATAAATGTCTGTTATTTAATCTACCCAGTCTATGGTATTTTCCTATAATAGCCTGAGCAGACTAATACATGAAGGAACACCCATCATCTATCCATCCATCCATCCAAGCAGGTAACACATTTATACACAATGGATTACCTATAAGGAACCTTCAAATTAATCTGGGCTCCAGGGGACTACAGGGTCACTGGGGGTTAAGATTTTCCCATCTTGGTCCAAACTTTCTTCGAAGTCTCACATCCAATCCAGCATGTCAGGGCCCAGGATACAGTACTGCAAACTCATTTTAGCCCTTTAACTGCCCCCCCCAAATTACTACTATTTGCCACCAAAAGATAAAAGCCCAAGAAGTCAGGGGCCATTCTGGGGGGGCTACTTGGGAATGCGCATGTGGGGGCTGTGTCTGAAGACACCAAAGGTTCATGTAAGGATTGCGATCACATGCGGGTCTATTAAACTGAAAGGCTGTGGGTGTACGCAGGACTTCGAGCACCACACACATTTGTTTAATCTAAGACTAGATTTGGTGCCTGAAACCCTAGGTTGACATAAGCTTTTGCTTATGTGCTTTGTTCTGTTAGGCAAGATAATGAAACTATCTTGGGCCTCCTAAAATTATCAATGTGTGGAATCCTGGTGTAACAGCTTACAGTGCTTGCTTAGTTTTCACTACCAATTAAGCTGGACATTTGAATTGTTTTTTTTTTAAAGCTTGGGCTCTTCCTCTGTGAAATTGAGAGTGGAAGTACTTCTCAGAGGGGAGCTGTGAGGACCACAGGGAGTGAGTGTGGGAGCTCCCGTTTGCTGCACAGTTGCCGACAGGTGTGATGAGTCCAGATACTCTTCTCCTCCGAGACTGTGTGGCCTGCTCATGCTCTCTGACAGTCCCCTGCTCTCTGATAGTCCCCTCCCCATGGTTTATTGATTCTGGCACCTGGGGAGGTGTCCTCCGTAGGCCTAGGCCCCCAGAAAAGTTGGGTTCCTCCCTTTTCTCCCCTTTCCCCATGTTTCTGACCCTGGCCCCCATGCTGGTAGTCAAGAATTATTTTGGAACGCATAAATGAGTGAATGACACATTGTAGATGCTCAGTACCCAATTACTGAACGAAACGAGGTGTCTTACAGGGCCTGTTAAAGCAATCTACCTAAGTTCTTGTCAGCTGGAGTGGAGATAGGAGAATAAAGACAAAACCAACATGTCTCCAGTACCTGTTTGCTGAGAATAATGATAACCTGCCCCCGTTGTTTGGAGAGCAGAGGAAGGGAAAGGAAGCTACCCCTCTGAGAGCCTGATAGTGGCCCCAGTGCCAATGGGGAGGAAAGCAGATGGTTGCAAAAACAGTCATCCCTTTGCCACATGATCCCTCATGACTTCTGTTTATTGAACAACTACTATGTGCCAGACACCATGCTGGGTGCTGGGGGGTAAAAGAGTGACTCAAACTGACCACTGGTTATCTCACAAGAGATCCTTATTATCTCATTTAATCTTTAGAAGAGTTGTGCTAGGGCCTGGTGAAATATTGCATAGAAGAAGAGTTTAAAAACTGTAAAGTGCTGTAAAACATCAGGCATTGCAATAAGGGCGATTCAGTGCCGCCCACCTCTGCAGCTTGCCCAGCAGCCTCCTGGTGTGCAGTGTTGGCACCTACCTTGCCTGTCTCCTTCCTGGCTAATTGGGGAGGCTCTCCAGGCCTGATTTATGCGGACGTTCACACATTCTCTCACTGCACATTATTCTAATCAGACACCTCATTATCGGAAGCCTGCCTCCTCGGGCTGCCCAGCCTGGGTTATTACAGGATATTATACAGACCATTTGCATGGCCACCTTCAGGTCATTTCCATCACTTTAAGCTACTTACAGGCCCATTTTCTTTCCCATAATATTTGCCTAATTCGATTACTCCATGGCCTCAGCTGGCTCAAAATGGAATCAGAATTTACACCTGGGAGCAGAGTCGATGGGATCCGGACACACCCTCAGTCCTTTGGGGATTGGACGTTGCCTGGTCCCAGGCGACTTTGGTCACAACTGTGATTCCAGAACTGAGTGTGGACTCTTGAGCCTGGCGAGGAGGGGGCTGGTGTGGGGCGAGAGCTACTTGTTGGCTAGGCCAATTATTTTATAGTTTGAGGTGACACAGAGGACCTTTCCTAGTCCCCGCGGTCATATTCATGTTCTATTCCACCACAGCCCTTAACACACTTGATTGCAATCGATTGGGGGGAATATTCACTTTCCTGTTGGAGAGCAAGCTGTGTGAGGGCAAGCACTCTGCTTACCTTCTGTCCTTTGTGTCCCTGACATCTAGCACAGCACCTAGTGCACAGCAACTGATTAATCCATGTTTGTTGATTGGCTGACTGATGGAATGGCTCCCTAATTGCTTTTGAACATTGCTGCTAGAATGTGTATATCTGTGACTGCTCAGAGGTTAGTCCTGGCTTGGGGTCACACAGGGCCCCTATTCCTGTTATATTGTTTGTACCCCTCCCCTGCCCCCGCCGTGCCTGGTTCTGAAGGGCCCGGTCTGGCTCTTCTGCGCGTAGACTCATACTGCGCGGGGTGAGAAGCTGAGCAGCACAGAACTTGAGAGCTGGAGGCAGCTTTGCTTCCCAGGAAGAGCTCAGCAATGTCTGGGGACACTGTTGGTTGTCACGACTGAGCAGGTACTATTGGCACCCAGAGGCAGGCCAGGAATGCTGCTGAACACCCTAAAATGCACAGGACAGCACCTCACAACAAAGACTACCCCACCCAAAGCATCCATGCTACGAAACCTCACCCTAGAGTCAGTCTCACGTGCTTCACGGAAGGAGGGACATCTGGTTCCTGGACTCACGTGGCATTTGAGGGGGTCTTTATATGACATCTTCTCTTCCCTGACCAAGTCCTGAACCATGAATCAGGCAGGAGATCAAAATGCCGCCTTCATTACTGAGAAAAGTGCTGGAGAAGAGGGCATTATGCTCTCCTCCGAGGGCATCACTAATTCTACAGGTCTGCATTGGATTTATTCATCTCCCTTCAAAGTGCAGGGCTCTGTAGAGAGCTGGCTTGGCAGAGAGAGGAAGAGGTGCTCGCTGCTTTGAGCCACCTGTGCCCCGTCCCTGTCCCCTCCCTAATAAACCCACTGCCTGACATGGCGGCCAGAGTAGCCCAGACCCAGGGGAGGTGAGAGGGAAGGCCCAGGATTCAGTCTCTGACCCGACACGATGTCTGTGGTTATGCCTGGACGACCTGTACTCAGATGAACTCGGCCTCTAGTCAATCTTTGAGTTTTACTTTCCTAATACACAAAATAAGGAAGGTCGTAGCTATTGTTCAGCTGTGTTGTAAAATCAGAAGAATCATGATGGAGAAAGTGCTTAACTTGGGTATAGGACAGCGCCACGCCATGCTCTGTCTCGACCACCGAGGCGGGCAGGGCGCTATCTGAGGGCCCAGGGAGGTGATGGCTGGCCCTCTAGCAAAATCGTGCGAGTAACAAACGACAGCCCAGACCAGGGAAGTGTGGGCGGAGTCTGCTCAGACATCGGGCTGTGCAGCTGGGGGCCGGGGAGGGTGGGGCAGCGTGTGGAAAAAGTGGCTTTGGACTTGGGCCCAGAAGCGTGACAGAGATTTTAAAAGTTATTAACTTATGATTATCGCAAAAGCAACACATGTTCGTTTTAGAAAGTTAGGGGACATGCAGATAAATCAAACCAGGAAAGCACCATCCCTTTATAACCTCTGGTAACATTTCCCGGCTTAGGGTACACATGTGGTCATGTTCCTCTTTCCTCCCGGGTCCCTAAACCCAGCGTCCCCACCCTGGGCCTCCCCTTCTTCCTGTCCCTGGGGATTTGTTAGACTAAAGGGGTCAAGCTGACCCAAAAGCCAAGTGGAGGAGACCCAGAGAGCCACAGCACAGGCTGCGGAGACGCCCCTGGCTGAATGCTTTTAGCTGGTGCGCGCTCAGTGGTCCAGTCACCCCAGGCGGCCCCGGGGCTGGACAGCTTGAACAACAATTGATTGTCTCAGAGTTCTGGGGACTCAGTCCAAGACCCAAGTGACAGCAGGACTGATCTCTCCTGAGGCCTCTCTCCTTGGCTTGCAGATGGCCACCTTCTCACTGTGTCCTCACACGGCCCTTTCTCTGGGTTTGTGCATCCCTGTGTCTCTCCTCTTCCTGTAAGGACACCACTCATATTGGACTAGGACCCCACCTGTATGACCTCATAGAGCCTTAGTTACTTGTTTAAAAGCCCATTATCCACATACAGTCCCACTTAAGGGGTGGATGGGTAGGGTTTCAACATATATATATTTTGGGGGAACACAGTTCAATCCATATCAGCTATGTTCCCCCAAACTCAAAAAACATCAGGTTAGGCACCCAAAGGGGCCTATAGTCCCCTCTCTGCTGTTTTGAAAGCTGACATGTGGAGGGGTTGGGGAAACTCAACCCTGGGGGCAGCTTCCTACAGTGAGGTTGGAGTGGCAGGTCACTGCGGGCCACAGGGACCTGCATTGGACTCCCACAGAACCTTGGGAGGTGGCTGAAGCTCTGATAGGGTGGCTTCCAGATTCCAGGGCACAAAGCTAAGGCATGTGGCCTTGGGAGCCTTTTCTAGAATAAGTCTGGCATGGAGAGAGTGGAGCCTCAGTTCTTCAAACCCGCCCCTGCACTAAACGCCTCCTAGTATGTTCCACTGCTCGGGTTGGGGGAGGGGTCTTCGCTCCTTTGGGGGAGTAGGGTCTTTTTCCTCCGTCTCTGAAGCACATCATGCGAACTGCATGCCTCACCTCCACCTCCACTTTTGTGGTCATCTCTCACCTCTCAAGGCTGCATTCAGGTGCAGTTTTGCGGAACCTGGTGGTCGATGGTTCACACATCGACCATGTGGAAGTGCATCTTCAGGCTGGAAGCTAAGCATATAGTCATAAATGCTGAGCAGAGCCTCTCATTTCAGGGATGTAATACATTGTAGCATAATTAAGAGGAAGGCTTATCCTTGGAAAGGATTTGCAAAAGGGTTTATAATTGCAAGGACACAGAATTAGTTCGATGGCTTCTTGACTTTTGTGATAATCTCTCGGGCTTCTTTATCAATTTGTGCCCAGCTGATGTGGCTCTCAAGTCCTCAGCAGTTGACGTCCCAGTTCTCTCTGGTGTCTCATGGCTGAGCAGAGCTGGATGGGGTTAGCTGAAGTGTCACCAGTCAGAGAAGGTGGATGCCGTTTATTGTAATACCCTGGTGTGGATTTAGTTTAGAGGTCCATTGTTGCTTGATATTCCTGGACGAGTCCTCAGGATGGTGAGTCCAATGCCATGGAGCCATTTTCCTAGGAGGAGTTAAGTTGTTTGCATTTGTTGCTATTTGAAGAAGGAAAACATCCTGGAAACAAAGTTGCCTCTCCAAGGCTGGAAGCTATTGTTTTGTTTTCAGAACAAAACACATCGCAGATCAGAAAATAGACCCTGGGAGACCCTGGGATGGCCAACAGTAGCCGCAATGGGTGGGTCCATGAAGGTGGCAGGGAGGTCCTATTTCACGTCTCTTCTTCTTTTTTTAATTGTTAAATTTATTGGGGTGACATTGATTGATATCAATTACATTGCTTTTGGGTGTACAATTCTACATTACATTGTCTATACATCGCATTATGTGCTCACCACCCAGGATCAGCTCACTTCCTCAAACTTTGCCAAAAAATTGAAGAAGAGGCAATACTTTCCAACTCATTTTATGATGTCTCTTCTTTTCGCTGAGGACATCTGATGCGTGCAGAAGGTGTGGGACTTCATGGAAACCTCTTATGAGTTTATTTTCGGTTGACTTCAAGATCAGAGCACTGTCAAAATATGGTTCTCCACCTGGCTTTCTCGATGCCTGGGGTATTTCTCTGGGCAGCACATAGCCAACATTTTAAGGTACTTAACTCTGGCTGTTCCTAAGCAATGACTATTTGGGGCCCCCCAGCAGTATTTCTATGGATTTCCTCTCAACGGGATTGGGCGAGGTCCCACAAGAGAGAGGAGTTGACGCACTGCTGGGCTGGTGTGTACATGTCCCACGAGAGTAAATGCCTTGATTCCAGGGCACTGTGCTCTCCACAGTCATCGAATCGCTAGGCACAGGCAGCAACAGCATTCACTGAATCCGTGAAATGTTTCCAGATTACTCGATGTAACGATATCCCGTGCTTTGTCTTTTCAGAGACACTTTGACATTTGTATTCAGAAGATACTGGTGTATTTATTCATCAGATGGGAAGGTAGGTGCTGGGGATACAGCAAAGAACAAGCCAGGCATGGCCCCTCTCATGAAGCTCACAGTCTAGTGGTACAGACAGATCATCAACAAGAAAGCGTGATGAGGCTGTGAACAGGGAAGGAAGGAAAGTGATGACGTTTATTGCGAGGCCGGCGGCAGTGGCCTTGGCCTGCCTTTTCTCACACTGTCCCTCCTCACTGAGGCTATTTCAGGACAGCTGAGGGCACTGGCCTCTGGTTGGGCTGTGCTAAGGCAAACTTGGCCCCTGGTTCCTTTCCCAGAAGCCTGCCCTCCTCCCTCTTCCCTGAGGGGGTCACACTGCTATCTTTGAGGTTGCTGTGGCAATGGACGTACCTTCGACAATGCAGTCTTGCAGGAGCACCCTGGCCCTCAACGGCTGTGCCAAAGGGCAGAGGGGAGAGCTGGGGAGGGCAAGCTCACTGATTCCCAAGACGCCCTGGGCCCAGCGGATGGCACCTGGGAGCCACACCGCCGATGGGCACAACTGGAAATGCTGCACAAGCTTCATATGTACCCAGCTTGGGGATCCCCAACAAATATAAAAAAAGACCTTCAATGCCAGGTGGCATGGATGGCACCCGCAAGCCCTGGACTTGGGGCCTGGGCGGTCCGCCCTCTGGAGGACTCTGCTCTCTGAAGTTACACGGGGAGTTCCCGGGGTGCAGACATGTGGAGTGGTCACCCCCCGGGTCCCGCTGCCTCGGCCGCACATGCTGTCTGAGCCCTGTGTGGTGGGGCTGCTTGCACAGTGGCGGCCACTCGGGGGGTGTCTGTAAGGGGGGGTTCTCTAAGAAGAAAGCACACTTGTTGAGGATTTCTTTTTGTGTGCTGGGCACTGGGCCAAAGCTTTATAAATGTCATCTCATCTGATCCCAAAGCTCTTTGATGTCGGTACCTCTTGTTCCGTCCGTTTTATAGAGGAGAACCTTGAGGAGCAGAGAGGATACGGTGTTTGCTGTGGGCAGAACAGTCCATCCATGGCTGAGCCGGGGCCGCATCCATCGCAGGCTCGTCAGAGCCTGAGGTCTCACGGCTCCATCCCACCACCTCCCTGGCTGCAGGCTTTCTCCAGACCCCGTCCATGTCAAGCGTGATGAGTTCAACGGTGACGAGGGAGGACTCTACCATGCATTTCTCATTCCAGGGGGATGGGCAACTCCCGGACTGCAGTGTGAGAGGGTGGCATAGCCCTGAGCCGTGACGCCGCTGCTCTGAGCCCGGTGCCAGGCCCTTCCCTTCCAACGGGACCCAGCACTCGGTCAGTAGCAATGAAAGGACGTCAGTGGTGCCTCTGCCACCAGCATGGGTGTCCTCGTGAGTCCCTGCTGTCCTCGCGTGCCCATGAGCTCTGGCCTTCCTCCAAGCTCTGTGGCCACAACTGCTCCAACAGCCAGGCTGTGGTGGCTCAGCTCCACGGTGGATGGAGCCGTCCGAATCCTAGTCTCGTTGGTCAGAGCTCTGTCTCTCTGGCCAGAGCTCTGTCTCTCTGGCTAACTTTTGCCAGTTTTTATAGAAGCCAAGATTGCTGGCTGTTTAAACCTAGACAGAGCTGTCTGAACTCAGCCAGGACGCCTACTGAATTCACAGGCATCAATAGTAGCTTGTTTGGACTTAAATTGGACTCTGTGATTGGGGCCCAGGAGAAGGGTGGGGTACGCTCTATCTGAGTCCCCTCCCTCAGATCCTAAATTGTCCTCCCTTGCTGGCTCACTGATAAGATGTTAACATGTTGGGATGCCAGGAGAACTCAGCAGTTGAGCACTTGCCTCCCAATCGGGAGGTCTGGGGATCACAGCCCAGCCCCAGCCCGTGCAAACCCATATGCTGACCTACGGCGGAACTGGTAACTGTTGAGATGGCAGCAAAGGGTCTCACCTCCCATGTGGGAGGCTCCTGGTTCATTTCTGCCCCGCTTGGCCCCACATCCACTTGTGTGGAATGAAACCATGTCACAACTAATGATGCACGACTATGGAGACTGCTCTGGGCCCTCTCCACTTTACAGTCTCTCTCTCTCTCTCTTACCTTCTCTCAAAATAGTAAAATAAATCTTAAGAACAAAAAATGATGCGAACGTGTCTTGCATTGGAGGCTCATGGATTCTACCACTTGATTTCACTCTGAGGTTCAAACATCTCTGTGGTGAGTGACAGTACCCACGAGAAGCATGATTTTAATCAAGCCTCCAACATTCATTAGATGCCCTGGTCTCAGATAGGATGCAGCTGGGAGGCTGAGGGAGAGAAAACCTGGAATGGCAAATGTCTGGGCCTTTCTAGTGGCCAGGACAGCCTCTTCTTTTCTGGACACTGTTGTGTCTGAACCTTTAAGGTGGAGGTTCTTCACTGGGTGAGATGTGGCCTCCCAGGGGAGACTCAGCGATGTCTGGTGACATTTTTGGTATCACAGATGGGGACTTGCTATTGGCATCTGGTGGGTAGAGACCAGGGACGCCCCTAAACATCCTACAGAGCATAGGTCAGCACCTTACAACTAAGGATCATCCTACCCCAAATGTCGGTAGTGCCGAGGTAAAGAAATACTTCTTAGAGTGGTGGTGGGATGTCTATGCTTATGGACTGGAGCCGGCGTGAATTTGAATCACATGAATGCAGAAGAGTCCCCTCTTGTTCTGGTTTGTGGCATCTTGTTTTCAACTCAGCATTGTCTGTCCTTCAATCACCCCCCTCCACCCGCTTCAGCACCTGCCTGCAGAATGGAATTGTGCTCCCAGCCGGATAGGCAGGAGCCATGTCTCATCCACCTTTGCGCCTTCACCTGGAGTCCATGAGTTGTTGGACAGCCAAGCAGACCTGAGTAGAGATCTAATCTTTAGGACAGTGGTACTCTATTTTGTACGCATGAGGATAAAACGAAGGCTTACCAACTCTACTGGGTTGACTGATGTCTCCCTAACCCCGCCCCAAGTTCATGTCTATTCTGAACCTGTGTTTGTGACCTTAGATGCAAATGGCATCTTTGCAGATGTAATCAAGTTAAGAAGAGGCTGCACTGGATTAGAGTGGGTCTTAACTCCAATGACAGGTGTCCTTATGTGACGAGGGAGATTGGACACAGAGACAAACCACACACAGAGGGAAGGTGGCCACATGGAGATGGAGGCAGTCATTGGACTGATGCGTCTACAAGCCAAGAACGCAAAGGGCGGCGGACATCTCCAGAGGCGAGATTCCTCCGCTGCAGCAGCTCTGGGAAATGAATACGCTGACTTGTGAATTCCAGGAAGCTGGCAGACACAGAGGAAAACCTTCCTGCCTCCATGTCATCATTTTAGGCGGAGGGTCATCTCAGTTTCCTGGGTGAAGGTCACTGGGACCAGCGTGGACTCACCTGGCCTGTTGTCATCTGGCCTTTTCTTTGAAAAGCACCCACATTTGTTTCCCAATAACGTTGAACCCGGGCTGTGGTAACCAGGCAAAGTTCACCTCTGACCCTTGTTGGAACAAATGAACGTGTACAGTGAGGCGTTGTGCCCCTGTCTCTAGCTCCAGGATCCCTAATATGACTTTGTCTGGCCCTAACTTCAGATTAGGAGGCCTTTCCTGGCCTCCTGGGTTGTGGGAGAGGAGTGTGCCTACAGGCCAGACAGACGCCTACTCCCAGCGGGGCTGTTCCCTCACCATGCGGGGTGCCATCATGCCCTTCCTCCTGACAATCTCAGGGGCGAACCAACTCCGAGTTTTCTGGAGCACATTCGGGGATGGGACCCACAGTCCAAACCCATGGCCCCAGCCCCTTCTCCTGGCGCCTCTGTACTGCTCCTCCCACAAGGGTCCCCACCCTCCAGTTTTCTCCCGTGAGAGTATTTGAGAGCCGGCGGGTAGGATCCTGCCCTCAAGTCACTGAGAAAGAACTGTTTCCGCGTTCTCTAGGCGAGGCGAGGCCCGGTTCTGAGAAACGGGGCCCATCCTCCCCTCCTTGAAGGAGATGTGAATGTGCTTTCTACTCCTCCATGAAATGCCTGGAAGAATTGCTTGCTAAAAGCAAAAACTAAAAACCAAACACCCAAGCTGAGTTCTTGTGCGTCACCAACCAGCCAAGGGTTCAGCAGGATTCTGTGCTCTGCACACAAAGCAGGCTTCTGGTTCAGTCCTCCTGCTGCACATGGGGACGTCAGGCCCAGGGAGAGGCAGTGGCTCGGCCAAGGCCACTTTCTCGATTCCAAGGCCACTTTGGGCTAACCCTGCCCTGCAACATGAGGGTAGGGGCTCAAGGGGTAGGGAACGTCAGGAAGTCTGCCAGCAGCACCCACCACACCTGATCTCTTCCAGTGCTGGGGAAGCCACTTACCTTCTCTTTTTTTCTTTTTTTAAAAAGATTTATCCTAGTGTTTTGACTGAGAGAGAGAGAGAGAGAGAGAGAGAGAGAGAGAGAGAGAAGGGGGAGGGCCCAGAGCAGTCTCCACAGTTGTACGTCATCAGTTCTTGATATGGTTTTGTTTCACACAGGTGGGTGGAAGCTGCGCAGGGTGGGAATCAGGCCACGGCATGCCTCCTGCATGGGAGGCTTGCCCTGGGGAGAACCAAACTGGGGGGACACCCTAGCTCAGCATATGGGTCCACACAGGTTGGGGCCGGGATTTGATCCTCAGACCCCGGTGCTGCAAAGTGAGCGCTCAACCTGCTGAGCCATCCCAGGTTCCCTACACTTACCTTCTGACCCCAACTGCCTGGTTGTTTCCCTGGTCAGGAATCAAGATAGCTCCTGTTTACACAGGACTTTATAAAGCCCACGCACATCCATCATCTCCTGTGACCCCTGGTTGGTCTGTGGAGGAGGTAGGGCTGAGAGCACCGGTACCCATTTCACAGATAACAAAACCAAGGTTCAAGAGGTTACGGGACTTACACAAGGTCACACATCTATAGAAGGGGAATTGAAACCCAGGTCCTCCTATTCGAAATTCCTGGGGACCTTGACCTGTGAGTGAGTCATTTGGCTGCTTCTCTCTCCCCTTCTGGCCTGCTCCCCGGGGAATGCCAGGCAGATGCTGCTCCAGCCCTCTCCTCCTTATGCCTGTCTTCTTCCTCTTCCTTGCCCACATTCACTACCACATTATTCCCTCCCTCGACTTCTTCCTGGTCTCTCTTCCTAGTCCTTTTAGCCTTCAGGCCCCATACTCCTACTATGCTGATGCAGGCCTGGTCCCTTAACTAGGCTGACCGGATGTCGTTCTGTTTTAAAGGGGACAGAAAACAACGGCACGGTCCTATTTCAAATGGTCCATAGGGTCAGCCTAGTCTCACCGGGCTAAATACAAGGTGTCAGTAGGCTGACCAGACGTACTGTTAGAAACAGGACCGTACTGTTGTTTTCTGTCCTGTTTAAAATAGGATGTCTGGTCAGCCTGTAGACAGGTGCTGGGTTGTTTGTACACACTGGGGCCTAGGCTGCGAGCAGAATCCTGGGGGGTGGGGATGGAAGAAGATTCCTGGGGGGTGGAAACAGATTCCTGGGGG